>BLKR01004224.1:0-32500 GCA_011170035.1 Teleogryllus occipitalis | reverse complement strand
CTGTATTATCCTTGTTGCACTCGTGATAATAAAGCAATTGCAGATTTGTGTTTTTCTCTCAAACAAAGAAGAATTTCAAAAAACGCTTCTGCACAGAAAACTTAGGCGAAAAGGCGCGAAAACATACGAAAATGCGTGAAAACGTGCGAAAACGCATGAAAACGTGCGAAAACCCTCAAAAAGGTGCGAAAACCCGCGAAATCACGCAAAAACGTGCAAAAACGTGCGTTCTCACACAGGAACGCTGTCGAACGGGATAAACAGTATCCTATGTCCGTTTCCTGGCTCTAAGCTTCCTGCTCACCAATTTTCAGCCAAATCGGTACAGCCGTTCTTGAGTTATAAATAGTGTAACTAACACGACTTTCTTTTATATATATAGATATTCATATATTAGACGACGGAATAAAAGTGATATTCTTGTAAAATATGTAACTCAATATTTCAGATGTGCCTCAAATTATAAAACTCCTGCCCCCGTAAAGCAACCACCAAGTCAAGATTAAGAACAAATTTGCTTACACTGTGCCCCAGAAAAGGTATAGCTAGAATAAACTCGATTATGGAATTGTGGTTATTGCAGTGAGTGTGCATTAATAGTTTTAATGAGAAAGAGATCCTGAGTGAACTCCTGCCTTCTCAATTCAACCAAAGACACTAGTTAAGAGCACCATTTCATTAACATTAATTAACCCCAATGAATTAACAGTTAATCAATTTCCTTTACATTATCCCTGTAATACAATTAATCATTACTGCCAATGCCTCTGAGTTTGTGTTCTGTTTAAGTACGGATGCTAAATGATATAAATGAATACACTTGAAAGATTTAGCATGTGTGTGAAACATACATTACATTAATAAATGTTTCAGATATGTAATAATGGAGTTCAGAACATACATAATTTTATTTAGATGTTTTGTTCAAATGGTAATCAGTTGTTAAGTGAAATTAGTAAGTACTTATTTCATGATATTATTTGGCATGATATAGAGTAAAATTTAATGTTTTCTACTAATGTGCTATATTGCTTTTTGGTAATTTACATTTCATTTTAAGTTATTTTTCAATGATTTTCTATTTATGTTTGTAAATTTTATTGGTTTTGTAGGTAATTTTTTTTGGTTACATATTATATTGAATACTGTAATGTGAAGCAAAAATTCTTGGGCCAACTTTTCTTCTGGACAATTTCGTTTTTCATATGTTACTGGAGTTTGAAGTAATATATAAGTTAAGTAGCAATTTTTTTTATTTAAATGTGATAATGTCCTTTTTTAATTTTTTTGTTTTTCATTGCAGGAACATAATTTCCTCGGAATAATTTTTGATCTTATAACAATAACATGTCTGTTTATTGAATTTATCATGATTGGGCAATAGATACTGCATTGATTGTTCTATGTTGCAGTGCTGCTGTGTCTACCAGATTTTTCATTTTATAAATATGGAATGTTTTATGTATATTATTTCACGTATTGTAAATGTCTCCATTATTTTCACTTATGTTTCTGTATGCATGCTAGAAATCGGCCCTCAGTCGTCATCCTGATCGGAAGGTTGGGTATGCTATCAATATATGTAAAATTTTAAAGTAGTTTATTAATTGGTAAAGTCAGCCAAATTTCTTAATGTTGATTTTTAATGATAATATTTTTACAATCCAATTGAGGATTAATTCACTTTCTTATTCAATTTTTTTATATATATGGTAGCATACTACTTTGTTTTCCCTGGTTTTCCCTGACCGCTTAAGGTAAATGCCAGGATGTTTTGTAATGTTTGTAAGCCCAGGGGCATTAGGCTTTAAAATTGTTGTAAAAATTCAATAATTTTTGTGAAAATAAATTGCTGTGGACCATCGGTGTTCAAGAAATTTTAATGACTGCTCCTTGCAATTTGTCATTAAAATTGACCACCTATGGTGGATCAGTTTATTCTTTACTGAACCTTCGCATTATATCAAATCATATATCTGATCAATTCAATTTTCATGAAATTTCAAACATTGTCATTTTCATACAGTAGATTTGTTCATTCTTTAGATATGCTTTGATCGTGGTCATGTGTCGATGTTACGTGCATAAAACTATTATTATACAAATATTTCTAGTTCAGTAAAGAATAGTTTTATTTCACTTCATTGTGTACTGTTGTAAAATTAAAATTATTTTGAGTCTTGTATTTCATTTCATCTCTATTCTATAAATCCCGTTTATACATTTTTTTCCTATTGTATAATAAAATAACATTCTACTATTTCATTTATTCTTCAGTTTCAATACAATTTTATTAATTCTGAGAGTTCAAATATTTTTAAATTTATAAGTAATTTAATTAAAAGTATTATATTTAATATTATAATTAATTAATAAAAACAAATTTCATATATAAATTATAAATTAAATTATTTTACCATATGCCTGTTGCGATTTATAAGTCGTAAAACAATATTAACAAATCATTTCAGCATATCTGGATTTTTGAAGGCCACTACGTACTACATTTAAACAAGTTGCGTCGGCGCTTTCGCGTTTTATTTCGATGAGGTTGGCAGTGCCGAAACTCCGCCATCTTGAATTTTTAGGGTCTTTTCTTACGTGGAAACACCTATAAAGGCGTACGACTCCTTCCTCGAACAAAACCAGGGAGTCGCTTCTTTCTGCTCTTATCACTGATCGGTATCATCACTGACTCCTCCATTCGTAGTATATACTTCTCCATTCTTAGTACCCCTGAAAGTAAACGTGGATGCTCTGCGCCGGACTTCTAGATTATCTAGCGTAGAATTCTGTATGGGTTCCAATATATCGCCTCATATGGCCGCACTAGTGACATAAATGCTTATTTTTTAGCTCTCGCGGTACTATCGGCATAAAAAGATCTCAAGGATTTCCCCTTAAACGAAACATTCTTATTTTTCTGGCTCAATTTACTGAATAGTTGTATTCCTAAGTATTTGCAAGACGTAACTCGACGGTAACATTGTTACTCAATTTGTTGACAGTTTCACAATAATTTCGATTCCTAGCAAAAGTGATGGCTTTGCTCTATAAACTGTTTATTTCCAAGCCGTTTGTTACACCCAGAACTGTAATCTAAGTCCCGCTGACTAATATTTCCGTTCTTCTCTGATTTGATAACCCGATAAATTATATAGTCATCAGCAAAGAGTGGTACTTTCGAACCTAAATTGCCGACAAAGGTAGCTCAGGACATTAACTGATATCAATGGAGTGCCTTTGACCGGGAGGTCCTAGGGTTCGAGTCCCGATGGTGTCAAGATTTTCGATACTATCTACACAGCTTCAGTCGCTCGCTGGAGGAGAATTCTAGCGGCTGGCTGCTCTGATCGGTAATTTTCCGTAGATTCTCCTATCAAGACCAGACGAATACCGGAGCAGTACTCTAACAAACCGCGCGCGATCTTTCCTTCTTCTTCCTTGTCCTATCCTCAGCCCTTACTTATACACACACTCATATGTACTACACTATCACAAAACGAGAGACCAGTCGGGAACTTAGGGCTTTTCCCAGCTGGGGCGGTGCCCCGCTGAAGGGAGATACGGGATTGAGCAAAATCCCCGCAAACTGACGTAGGTCGGCGCCGTATATCGCCATCAAGGGTGGGAAGATAACCGACATCTCCCGCGATGAAAACATGCATTACACTTACGAGAATAGTGACCTTCGCTTTGACGCGCCCAGAATCTCTAATCAATCAATCAATCAATTGAAGCTAAATTTGTTCGAAAATCATTCTCAAAAGCGAGAAACATGAGAAGTCTAATGACACTTCTTGTGAAATTCCTGACTTAACGCTTCTGAAGCTCGAATAAGTATCTATCGATTCAGACCGTCTGTTTGCGATCACAAAGCGATTCATTTATCTACGCCATTACCCTTGTGTCTATTCCTGAATATATTAAACTTTTTTACATGACGATCGTGTGGTACAACATTGGAAGCTTTGGCAAAATCCATTACTATCGCGTCTCCCTTCCATTTTTATTAATTTTGTCAGTTAGGTCTTGTCAAAATGAGACAAGTTGACTTTCACAAGAGAAACCGTTTCTGCAACCTTACTGTCCCTGAAACAACCGTTCCTTATGCAACCATTCTTGCCTGATTTAGCTATACTCCGATTAGAACAGTATCTTGAAGGTCACGAGATGGCAGGAGAGGGGGATACAGTCATCCAATAGTAAGCTTCGTTACAGCGTAAATTTTTTGTGCAGACACTCCCGATTGAATGACAGTGTCCCCCTCTCCTGCTAGCCTGTGACTTTGAAACGACTTCCCGTTTTAATTGAAGTATAGTAATAGTATTCCACGAGTTTCCATCGAACTAATGTAAAGGCGGCTCCACACATTCGTTATTCAAAGAGTAGCGAGCAACCGTTTCCCGAATCTCGAGAAGTGTGGATGAGTTGCTTGCTAATTGCGGAGTGACGAACATCTGGTACTGCCCTACCCACCGCGTGTTTGTCTTTTGGACACATCAAAAAAGCGAACATTTTGCCGAACCCATCAGCTGTTCGGGATTGGGCAAGCAGTAGTTCGCCGCTCGGCAAATGCCGAATGTGTGGAGCCACCTTCCGGCTTATCGGTTTGGTTACAGTTACTAAGTTCTGTTTTATCGCCGCTTTTAAAAATTCATACTACGAGAGTTAACTTCCAATCTTCCGGTACGCAAGCGTTATACAGCGCATATAACCCAATTCCATACGGTGGAATAGTTTCTCAATCTAGTTTAATATTGTCCGTGGAAATAAAACCTAAGCCTCGTTATTTTCCGCTTTCCATCAATTTGATTCTCTTTCAAAGAGTATTTACATTGATCTAAAGATTCCTAGAGGGTTATGCTGATATCTCAATATAGTTAGATTTCTGCAGATTAGTTAGATTTTATTCTGAACGAACCGAAGCACGCGTTAAAAACATTTGCCTTTTCTCTGCAATCACGCGTTGTTGAATAATTACGAACAACTAATTTTTCAATTTTATTTCCCTTCCTTCTACGTACATACTTTAAAAAAATCACAATATGTTTTATCTTACAAATAGTTACTGTTCTTTAATGAATGTATTATAATTTTCTCTTCTTTCGTTGCCTACGAAAACTGTCGAAATGGATGAAACCATATATTTCGATTATCAACTATGCCAGACAATAATGTTTACGAACTCTAAGGTGAAAACATCCCAGAAAATACGTTGGTGTGAGTAGAATTAATTTAGAGATCGTGTTGTATTTAATGCAGATAAAGAAACAAAAATTTCAATCCATACATGGTCTTAATTACCCCACTTCTGTTACAATAAAATTGAATATTTGTATTATTACCGAAGAGACAAAACAAGAACAGCACATACATGGGTCTTACACAAAGTAGTTATGTTTTATGAGAAGAATCACGATCATCGACTCCGAATAAAGTAATCAAAGCAACCTGATTGAAGTCTTGTAGTAGTTTGCTTCAAAGGATGAGCTCCGAACGTTTATCAATCACCGCAAGCTGCGTTGCATGGAGCAACATCATTAATTCCAAACGGTCCCATTCACCGGTCATGCAACCCCATCCTGGTACTCTTCAGCTCTTGGAGTCCGCGCAGCTGCTCCAGTGAACTCCGGCTCCGAAGGTTATCTTTGTCCAACATCTTCGTAGGCAGTTTGTCTGTCATCCTCTCCCATTGTCTTGAGAAGTCGACTTGTTTCGAGTCAATGGTGACAGTATCAGGCATATCTAGTGACTTACATATTTCCTGTCCTATCTATCCAGTGTGTAAAAGTTGCCTATTGCAATTCATTTCCATCAATTTACAAACCTCTTTTATATTAGAAAAATATGTTTATGAATAATTGCCAATATTTTAAATGTCAGCATTAATAAAATAAATCTGCTAAACACATACTGTTTAATCTTTCTAATACTATATCCGTTTTTGAAAGTGGCAATTACTCATTTACCAAATCGTATTTATCCACCACACCTTTATCCAATAAAGTCTGTACTGAACTTTAAACTTCAATTCAAACTGATGGACATTCATTTTCAAATAATCAAACACTATTTAATCATATATTTTTGAAAATTCCCTCACACTTCATTATATACATCATCCCCATCTCTAGAAGATCGAATGAGTTTCCTGAATCCAGGATTACATTTATCCCATCACGTATTATACGTTTCTTAAATTTCATTTCATTTGACTCGTTTATTTTCATAAACATGATATCTTCTCAAAGTTCTTTCTCAACAAAGAGGACGATTAAGAAGACGAATATGAAGACGACGACTCAGAAGAAGATAAAGTCAACGAAAAATAGGACAAAGAAAATAATACCGTCCGACAAATAAGAAGATAAAAGCGTTTAAAACAACGATGAAGAAGAAAACGACAGATGAAGACGACCAAGAAAAAGATATCGGTAAAGAAGGTGAAAATGACCAAAAGACGAAAAACACGGAAGGTGAAAAACGCCAAATAATAATAATATTAATAAAATAATAATAATAATAATAATAATAATAATAATAATAATAATAATAATAATAATACGAAGGTCCCCGCCATCTTGCCCGTCTCACGACTGTGGAACAACAGCGCCTCTGGCGGCGCACGCATCAATTAGAGACTGCCCGCCGCGCGCCGTTCGTTACCCTCGCGCCGCCGACGCCATCGCCGCGCCGCCCCCGACGGCCCCGGCGGCTGGCGAAACAAAAGCAGCCCCGGCGCCGGTCGCAGCCGCTTTGATCAGCGCCCACCGATCGCGAATTAGCATTCGTTGATATTCCGGCGTGGGCAGCAGGGGAAGGGCAGGTGACGGTCCCACGTTCTCTGCCACCCCCTCCCTCTCCTTCTGACGCCTCGCGCTTCGCTTCCGCCTCCATCTCTCCTCCGCCTTCGGCTCCGTCCCCGCCTCCGACACAACCTCCGCCCCTCTCTCTGCCCCTGCCCACGTTTCCTCCTACGCCCCCGTATCCATCTCTGGCCCTCGTCGACGAATCTGTCCCTTCTACACCTCCATCTCGTCCCCGCCACCTGTGCTCCCTCCGCCGCCAGCCCCGACCCCGCATACGCCCCATCCCGTCTCCACCTCATCGCGAGTCCGCCCTATTCCGTCTACGCCACGTCTCGATTCAGTCCCGTGTCCGCCCCGCCCCGTCCCGTCTCTTCTCCATCACGTCCCTTCTCCGCCCCGCCCCATCTCCGTCTCGTCCCGTCTCCCGCCTCGTACCGTCTCCGTCCAGTCCCACCTCCACCCCGTCCCGTCTCCGGGTTTCATCTACTTTTCTTCATTATCACGTTCAATTTCAAGACATTTTCAAATCGTGGAAGAAGCTTCTTAATACCTTTCTCGAAGAACCATGCCACTGATGAAGATAAGCAAGTTTTCGAGTGATCACTGCGAAAGTGATGGCCGTTTGAGATTTCTTGAAATGAAACTGATGGAAGACATGTGTCTCAAATCGCGACAGAGTTTTCAACCAAACAAGTTTGTGAAGCCTTGTGTTGTCTTGCTGATATAGCCTGCATGCAACACGACTTTACGACCAAAGTGCAATACCAATTAGTTCTGGATTGCATCACGACGTTTCAACCCTTAATACTTCACCTCTTCGTAAAAAGATATTAACAAGAACCATCGATTTTCTCGAACTTTTTCGCCCATTCTTGTTACCAAATTTTTATTCACAACAGAAAGGCGTCCACTTCTTGAGTCGTCAGGAATTCTACGGAGTTCCATATTGAATTGTCCTATCCATTTACAACTTCTCATTCATTCACATCGCTTTCGTAATACTAACTCAAATTCACAAGTTACACTAATTTACAGATGCATTTCAGCTGATCTCAAATTTTTAGCGTTCAAAAATAAAATAAAAGAGGAATTTCAAAATCACTGGGATCGATGATTCACTTCAAACAGAATAAAGAAACTAATAATAAGCGTTGCTAAGATCGTGACGACGGCTACGGATAGCTAGTAAACGGGGAAAATGACCTGCATTCGCAATCACAGCCCTATGGTGACAATACTGACATGGTACGAATTTGCTTGATATAACTCATATAATAAAAATGTCGGTTCCCCTCGACCTTTGTACTTGAGTCGGGGCACGCCCCCTTGCTCTCGTGGCGACTTGCACTGGCGTTGCTTTCATCGCGCCATCCGTGGGCGGCTGATTCAACGCAGAGGGGCTTCGCTGTGTGCAGACGGCTGGCGCTTTCTCACGCTGCTTGGGCTTCGAACCAGGCGCCGCCACCGCCTCCGCCACCGCCACCGCCATCGCCGCCGCCGCCGCCGCCGCCGCCACCGCCACCGCCACCGCCACCGCCACCGCCACCGCCACCGCCACCGCCACCGCCACCGCCACCGCCACCGCCACCACCACCGCCGCCGCCGCCAGCACCGCCGCCAGCAGTGCCGTCGCCACCGCCACCGCCACCGCCACCGCCACCGCCTCCGCCACCGCCTCCGCCACCGCCTCCGCCACCGCCGCCGCCGCCGTTGCCGCCGCCGCCGCTGCCGCCGCCACTACCGTTGCCTCCACCACTGCCGCCGCCACAACCCACGGCCGTCTCCGTCACCCCCAGTTGTCGTTGTCGCCGCCCCTCGAGCTTCACGGGGGCGTTTAGGGCCTGATCAATCAAGAACGCCAAAGCATCGGGTGCTCCGATGCCTTCAGCAAATACTCTCGGAATTAATAAATACTAGGTGGGCTGCTGTGTAATGCAGTATACGTGGTATACATTCTGGACGTAAACCATTCTACTTTGTAAATAATCATTGATTTAAAAGTAAAAATAGCTTTATGCTGGAACGCAAATTTCAGGTTTCTGACAGACATTTCTACAAAGTAATAGCACCCTTCAAAAATGTAATAGAAGGTATTGTTGGGTCGATTACGACATAAGAAACATGAGTCATGTGATTATAAGGAACACTCGTAGTACAGGTTTTAAAGGGTAAACGATGAAATCAATATCACATACATATTCAGGCTAGGATTGTCATTCTAATTTATGTGGTGTAGTGTAATATCTGATTTTAACCGCAATAAAAATATCTATTTGGCAATAAAACAGAATTTAAATAAGTCACTAAAAATTTCGGAACTTGCTTTAAGCAACCATTTATTGCAATTGAATGTTGGCTTCCATTCGTAAGATGTGTCAGTTCTACTTAGATTGATACAACAACCTCTATTCTCCATTTTTTGTATTAAATGATTCTTCGATTTAATTCTTTGATAATATTGATTCTTTGAGATTTTCATACTTTATTTTATTGCACTGCGTTATATTCCTCTTCTTTCACTGTTCTCATTTTTTATAACCATTGCAGTATAGATACCACTGATAAATCAAATAACATGTTAAGCTGAGTTATCTATGATTTTCAGATTGATATTATCTTTTGTTCTGTAAGCTTCCAATAGAACAATATTGTAATAAAATTATTAATATGATCCTTACAATCGGTGACAGAGAAAATGAAACGGTCATACGGATACCATACGAAAAAGAATAGGTCAATTTAATTAGAAATATGTTTTAATCGCATTGACTAACACTAAAAAAAGGTTTGCAATGCTATTGTGAATACGCAAAATCGATCCCAATCGAACTACTGTCATCAATGGATACATGGATAATTGCCCCCACGGCACAATGTGACCCACGATAATCCTGAGTAATCCCTAGCGATTTCCGTATGAAACCCGTTGAACGCGCGCGTGCGTTAATACAGGAAATTCGGAAACTGCAGAGGGGGAGACGATTATCAAGAACAACGGACGCTTCCAGGCGGTGCCTTCCCGAGCGGAAAGCCTCGACAATTCCCCAGCGGGGACCGCCAGCCGAAACTCAATTAAGCCATCCAACCTGGAATCCTACACGCCGTCCATCGCTGGAATAGTTGACGGCTTGCGCGCCTAGCAGAACGAGCTTGGTCATCGGCGGAGTTATCCCCGGAGGGACAACCTGTGAAGCTGCGAGCCCGGGGCGCCTCCGTGGGGTCAGACACGGTGCCTCCACTGCAACGTCGACTCACTGACACCCCCAGCTCTACCGGTGCCGACACAACAGCCGCCGCCGCCGCCGCCACCGTCACCCCCATTGTCATCATCACCGCCACTGCCACCTTCAATATCACCGTCATCCCATATCGTCACTCACGGTCGCCATTACACACGCCGCCATCCCTATCATCACCGCCACCGCCACTGCCACCCCTGTCGTCGATGTCACCGCTACCGACATTGCCACCGTCACTGCCTCTCTCATTGTCGCTGCCACTGTCATTGACACTGTCATTGTCACTGCCACCCTCATCGTCACTGCCACCCTCATCGTCATTGCCACCCTCATCGTCATTGCCACCCTCATCGTCACTGCCACCCTCATCGTCACTGCCACCCTCATCGTCACCTTCACCGCAACGCCATCGTTATCGTCCCCCACCACTGTGTCTGCCACACCGTCTCCGCCCTGCCATTACCACCGTCACCGCCGTCCCCGTCCCATACGCCGCCCGCAACGCCGTCGAGATAAACAGGTAACCGCGCGCGACGCGGCGCGGCGCGGCGTGGCGTGCCACAACGCGCCCATTAATTGCGCCATCTCCTGGGCGTATCATAAAGCAAATTGTGTTTCCTCTTTTTCGGCTGTCACTTAGCCATTGTGGCGGAGCGCCGCGCATAAATAAGGGCTCCCACAATGGACGCGGGACGCGCCGCCTCCGCCGCCCCGCCGCCGCCGCCACCGCCACCGCTGTCACACCGTGTCGCCGCCGAGCCCTGCTGCTGGAAGTGGGCTCCCGTTGTCGTTCCCGGAGGCGTCGCTGGTTTCATCACTGTTGCCTCACTCTGCGGGGTCAAATCCACGTCCACTGCAATGGACACGCGTCCCGCTAGTTGTCGTCCTCACGGTTATCCACGTTCTGTGAGCGGCGCTTGTTGTTTTGTCGTCGTAGCCTTCTCCTCCCCACGTTTTCTAATGCGCTCAGCATACTTTAGCGCTCCATCATTTCTCCCCGCGCTGAAGTCACCTCCGCTTAATCTGTCTCCGAGTGGTAGTAATTTTGCAATTCTCTGCCGTTTCGTGACTCTTTCCATCGTAGTTTTCTTGCCTCACTGGGTGATAATCACTATTACCGGCATGATCATGCCGGCGTTGCAGTTTCCATCGTCGCTGTTATCGTCATTCTATGGATGGCGCTAACAGTTTCGTCGTCACCCCACATTTCCCATCCCATGGGGCCTACATCAGTCCGCTATCAGTTCTCCCCGCTGGAATCATCTCCAATTAATCTGTCCCCGGGCCCTAGTGCAGTACTTGGCATTTCTTTGACATTTCATACTTCTTTAATCACTATTGCCTCGCCTCGCCGGGTTATTATTCCCACCGTCATGATCACTCGTCGCGCTATAGTTGTCATCATTGCTGTTATCGTCATTCCGTTTTGAACGAGCTTGCTGTTTTGTCGTCGTAGCCATGACCTTCCCACGTTTTCTACCGCGTTGAGCCTACTTCACTCCGCCATCAGTTCTACCCGCTGGATTCATCGCCGCTTAATCTACGCCCTAGCCCTGGTGTTGTAATTGTCATTTCTTTGCCATTTCGTGACCTTTTATCACAGATTCCTCGCCTCACCGGGAGAAAATTATTACCACCGAAACGATATCTCGTCGCGCTACAGTTGCCATTTTCGCTGTTATCGTTGTTCCATTGATCCGTCATTCCGTTGATCCGCTTCCTGCTTTGTGGTAGCAATCCTCAATATATCCAAGTTTTCTGTCGCGATCGACCCAGTTCACTCCACCATCTTTCTATACATAGAGGCAACTTTCTATTACCACCCCTTCCCGCCGGGCCCTTGTATTGAATAGACTTTCGTAGTTACATTAATCAAACTAATTACCATCTGGTTTCAGTTAAAGACACTTGACAGATGACCTCTCAACAATTTATATTTCCTAAGTCTTACAGATCTACGAGACACTTTGCTTCGCCCTAAAGTACAAACATTCGGAATCAGACACTGCTTATAAACGTCTTTCAGTTCTCCTGGCATTTTTTTCAAATGATGTCCTTTTTCATTGAAAGTATTTTTGACCACATATAGAAAAATTGTCTCTCCATATGCCTTTATTCTAAAACGGATGCCAATGCCTCCCTGTAGTCCTCTGCAATATCTTACTGAATTAAGTAATGCACATATTCATTTACAACTACATCGTTTGTCTACATATTCCTGCATACACGTTCCCCGTTATTAAATGTTCAGTATTACAACCATACAGACTATGCCACTGAAATGGGAAAGGCCTCCGTTCATTGATCTCATTTTGCTTTATCTGCATGTTTTATTGCTATCACCACTGACTTTTCTTTGAGTAACATTATTCATAGCATACGTCGTATCACTCTGTATGTGACGATATTCATGACAGCAAACGCATAGTAAATTCTATTATTTTTGCCATATTGTAATCCAATAATACCTGGAATGATTTGTTTTTTCGTTGTAGGAAAACATTACCAACAGTGGATCTAAAAGCAAACTTCTCTCCTTTGATCTTATTGTTTCAAACGACATAATTGCGGTTGATATATGTCATTCCCACACAGATTATATCAATGTTTCTCTGACATTTCGTCAATAATTTTTTCTTGCCTTGCTTCTACTAAGATATAATTAATCACGATTATTCCTCTCATATAAATGATATCACATACAGACCAAAGTAAACGATGTCCTATCCGAATGGTGATGCTGGCTGGGATAATGGAATATTAATGTACAGGCATTACTACTAATTTCGAATAAAATGTCTGATAATATTTTTAATTAATTGGATTGTACCATCACCAAACGCATTTCGTATCATGGGCGACCAGCACAGGTGGCACCAACCCATTCCTCCCACATTGAAAGAACTTCTCGATCACGGGAGATGTTTTTTAGAGTAATTGCCGTCTGAAATTGAATGGACGAAATCACGGACACAATTCATCAGAACAGACATCTCGTCCAGGCAGTGAAATCCTTCAATCGAGCTATTTAGCTGGTAGTAAATATCCTGTTTCGGAAAAACTCGAACCTCAGACTTTCCCACATTCAAAGCTTTCGTTGCAAGCTCAAAGAAAACCGGCTTGCTTTCCGTTCTCATCGTAGTAAATATTATTATAAACTCGAAGTAAATATTATAAACTCGAAGTAGTGAAATGAAATGCTAGAAATCACAACGACTTACAGTTGTGTCATGAGTGAGAACAGGCAAATGTGACGACAAAATTCTTACACCTTCAAACATGGAATTTTAAATATGTCTGATATTTTAATGAATAACATTTCAGAATCTGGCTGGAAATGATCACAAATTCTCACAGCAAAAGTATATGCTTTGAGAACATTAGCGCAGGAGCTTACGGATCCATAATCGGACATAGAGGTCCCAGGTGTGGAATTTTCGATTTTACTCCTATTAGCTGAACGACTTGGTCATTGCTTGGTTGAAAATTACTGAGGTCAACGTCTATGATCGGTTATTTACGTTGCGTACTACATCCAGGAAAAGTCTGAGTAAGTCATCAGTTCATTTGTAAATGCATTAAACATTAACTACACTGGCTTTGTACTCATAAATAACACCAGGCAGTGATAGAAATAAAACGAATGAATCGAATCGTACTAGACCGCTGTATACTAGAATTATGTCGTGCAGGATTTCAAGAAGCATGCACAATAAAAGCAACAGCTTCCTTTGAACGTACAAGTATCTCCCAAGAGGAAAAAAAAAACACACCTTTCCAATAGTACACAGGTAGCTCATTAGGAATTCAGAATTCAACACGACGCGAGCTCCCAACTCAATGTTGCACCTCGTACAAGGCAACGCCTCCCAAATGAGTTCGCACAACGCGAGACCGGCCGGGCGAGCAGCACGACGCCGCCGCGTGTGAGCAACGCGGGCGGCGGAGGGCGGCGCGGGGGAGCTCAACCCAGAGGCAGCTCCCGACCTCAGCCACGGCAGCGGCAGCGGCAGCGGCAGCCGGCCCATAATTCGCTGCTTAGCGACTCCCACAGGACGCGCGCGCTCGTCCGACCAGCTGGGCCGGGGCTCGAACGCGCGCTCCCCGGCGCGCGCGGCGCAGTGGGCACTCGAGGGCGGGTGGTCGGGCAGCGGGCATTTTCCCCCAAAACGGACAAAAACAAAAAACGAAAACAAAAGCAAAAAAAAGGCCAAAAACCTATTTATCGCGAAAGAGCAATATCTTATCACAATTGAAAGTATTATTCCGAAGTTATAATGAAAGCAGAGAGACTTCGGATTATTATTATTATTATTATTATTATTATTATTATTATTATTATTATTATTATTATTATTATTATTATTATTATTAGCGTATGGGCTATTTCTGACCATGCTGCACGTTCTCTTCCGAGGCCCAATCGTATTCTATTCTGGAGAGATATGAATATAATTATGTTGATCAGCTTTTCGGCTGTATCCCTTCGCGAGACAAGGTTGTTGCGTCTTGAATTATGAATTATGAGGTGATAAGGTGACGATGAGAGCTGGTCGTGGCCTTTTTGAAGCGTCCCAGCATTTTCTTGTATGATCGAGGGAAATCACGAAAACCACGAACTTCGCTACCCTTTCGAAAACCACGAAAAAAGCTGCGAACATGAACATAAAACGTAAAACATCCTTGGGCCTGGTAACCTACAATAATTTTCGAAGCATTTTACGCCAAAACACAGATACGTTATTACTTGGCTCGCTCCGCTAGCAGAATTATTAAAAAGGTATTTCTATTTAATTAAATACATGCTATCCACTCAATTTCCATTTACCCACAGGCTTCGGCCATATGAAGGAAAAAATAACTCGCAATTGAGAAGTGGAGATTTGCGATTTCACTAGCGTGCGTTTAATTATAAGTTGTCTACGTTTGGACATTGTATATGCAATTTCAGTTAATCTATCAGATATTTGCTGATGTAGAGAAGAAAAAGAAAAGATGTCCTGTCAAGTTTTGAGAATAGATGTTCTCTACATTTTGAGATTCGCATGGGATGCAAAGGTGAATTGTCACATATTAACAAATACAAAATTCACTTAATGTTTTACTAATAGATTCACTTTTGACTTCAAAAGGCAAGTTCTCTGTTCGTGGTAGCTGTCATCCTGTAAGAGAACATACTGGAAAATTCTGCCCAGAGATTCCTAAATTGGGGGTCAGAGATGGAATATTCTCTTTCCAACGTTAGAACTTACATTATTATTATACTTACATTACTCTCTCCTTTTCCGTAACTGCTCTAAATTCAATATCTATATTGTAAACAATTACAATAGAAATAGAAAAAAAATAAAACATCAAGCAATTTTCTGCACAAATCTAGTGGATCACAAGAATTTTGTGTACATTGTCTCCCCCATATTTTATTCATTAGGCTGATGATGATGATGATAAGTTTGCTCATGTTGTGTATGAGTATGCATATGAAAATGGTACTAGAAAGGACTATTCCCTGGAGCCGCATCGCCTCTCGCCCACTGCGTCCCATCGCCCCGTCGCCCCGCGCGCAAGGGCGCTCCGGGGGGCGTCCGGCCCGCCGCCAGTCGCCGCCGCCGCCGCCGGCCGCGATAATTGGAAGAAGAGGAGCGTGTTTGCGCCGGGGGAGGCGTTGACTTATTAGAGAATATGACTGGATGACTGGGCGGACGCGATGGGCTTCGAGAGCGTAACGAGCCATTGCCGCCGCGACCGCCGCCGCCCCGCCCCCGCCCCCCGCCGCCGCGCGCCGAACGAATTGCGCCGCGATTGGAAGTCGCGGAGATTGGAAAATGCCGCCGCCGCCGCCTCCGCCTACGTCGCCACCGCCGCTGCCTCTGTCTTCTCTGCCGGTTCCCTCGCCGCCTCACCCACTGCCAACCCCGTCTTCCCCGCCACCCCCTTCGCCGCCCCTCGCCATCTCCCCGCCGCCTCCCTCGCCACCTTCTTGCCACCTCTTCGGCATCCTCACCCCTCCATCTCTCTCACCCCTTGATATCTCTCGCCGCGTCTACCACTGCCTCCGCGCTGCAACCTCGCCGGCTTCCTGATATGCCCTCCACCACCTCCTCGCTGTCACGCTGTCTCCTCCCCATCACTGCCCCATCACCCCCCCCGCCATCTACTCCACCACCTCCTCATCTACACGCCATCTCCACCGCTTCCCCGCCGACCCACTGCCACGCCACCACGGCGTCTCATCCCCACTTCCTCCATCACATCCCCCGCCTACACCTCCCCCATCTACACCACCTTCCTGCCACCTCCTCCATCACCTCCCGCCCATTTCCACCGCCTCCCCGTCACTTCCACCATCACCTCCCAGCCTTCTCCTTCACCGCCTTCCTGACGCCACGCCACCACGGCGCGTCCTTCTCGCCACTTCCCCCATCACCACCTCCGCTTTCTCCTAGCCACCTCGCTGCCATCTCCTCCACCGCCTCCCCGCCACCATGTTGTGACCTTCTAGCTACTTCCCCATCACTTCACCGCCACCACATCCGCCATCTCTTCCTCCATCATCCCCGCAACCTTTCCGCCAACTCCACCTCCGCTGTTCCTTCCCAAGTCCACTGCTACCCTCGCCGCTTCCGTGGAGTCTCCGCTCCCAACTCCCTCGCCCCCTCCACTTCACTGCAGCCGTACGATCCTCTGGAACGTTACTCCAGAGTTACTAACGCGGTCACTGCTGCGTCGCCACTGCCCCCGATGATGCCGACAACCTCGTCTCGTCTCCTGTATCCCGTCACTGCGTCCACCCCGATCTTCCCGCCTGCATCAGCGCATTTCTTTACGCATCTCTCCTTTGTCCACCGCGATTCTGCCCCACACCTCGGCCACCGCTTCTACCCCAGTCCTTCTCAGCAACCTCCTCCGCCCCTGCTTGGGATCTGCAGCTGCTTCTGGCCTTATCACTTACTCAGCCTTCTCCCATTCCCTAATTATTCTCTTTCTCTGTCACTGCTCTGCCTCTGTACCAGCCTTTGTCCTCACCTCTCTCTGTCTCTGTTCTCTTTCACACACACTCACAAACACCGTTGATCTTGTCGCCTCCCTATCTGCATCAATCCCCGTTTTCATTTTTACCTCTGACCTCGTCTACAAAGGCTCCGCTGCCTTCGCCAATTTCCCGCCGGTTCCCGTCTCTTCTACGCATCGGTCCCCTCGTTTTCGCTCGTTTGGATCTCCACTATCTCAGCTGCTACTTCATCTCAGTGTGCACCTCTGTTTTAGTGTGTCTTTCACCCCGTCATTTCTCGAATCGTGTTCTTCGCTTCTTTTCCCCGTTTCTTTTCATCTTCCTTTCGCCACATCTACTACAGTTTTTGCCCGCCATTCCTCGCTGCTGCCTGCCCTCTGTCATTGCATCTTCCTCATTCCAGCTTGTATGTTCATCTCAATTTGCATCTTCTGGCCAATCGTCTCTTTCACCTCAAGTCTAAATGAAGCCTCTGAGCTAAATTTAAATTGCCTGTTCCGTCGCCCAAGAAATACCTTCTTTCTTCCCTGGTAGGTGAAAGGAGCGTAATGAAATTTGCGTGGTCAGACGGAAGAGCAGGCCTCATGGTCTGAGTCTCGACACGTAAAATAAGGCATTCATTCATTCATTCAATCATTCATTCATTCACCGTCGTACCCATCATTCACCGTCGTACCCATCATCTCCGCGTTTGCCTCCGCTCTCCCCCACTATTTTACGCGTCTGTGGACTGGACATTCGCTCTCTCGGGAACGAAGTCCCAGCGCCACAATGCGGAAGCAATGCCTCTCCAAACTTCGTTTTTTGCTCGCCCGATACACTCACACGGAGCATTCGTAACAGGCGCAGTTGGGTAGCTGGATAACGATGTTCCAGGGCACTGAGGAAATTGACTAGTGTGAAACGGGTTATTTTATACCTTCGGGTGAGAAGAAATGTATTTCTGTTTTGTTGTTGCCATCGGCGCACACAATCTTCTCTGCTTCTTATGTCTCGAGAACACTGGAGTTTCAGTCATTCTCAATTCTATTCCGTGAGCGGAAGTATCAATAAATGAGTATATCTCTATTTTCTTACTTCATTTCTCATTCAAATGTGTATATATAAAAAACGTACCCCATGCTGAACTCCAGAACGGATATACATCGGTAATTCTTATAACTAAGTTTATGAAGTTGAATTTATGAAGAAGCAAAGTGAATGAATAACTTCTAACTGCAGACTCGTTTCTTTCAAATACTTGTACGTTGGGGAAATATTCAGACACATATCATTGAAGCCATCCATTAAATCATCTTTGTAATGCAGCAAAACGTTTACCGACTGCTCAAGTACTAATTGGTAATTGTAATACACTATTAATATTTTTAATCGAATGACAACAAAACATTTATAGATTTTTCCTTCTATGATAAAAATGAATCGATTTTATCAAAAATGAAGGAAGGCAAAACGTTTACGGCAAGTTTATGAACTATCTCCGGCAGAGCCAATAACATTCAAATGATGAACAAGTTTCAGAAAACTAAGGCTAGTCTCCTGACATTGTCTTGCTCATTTTGCAGCCACCAACACACACACACACACACACACACACACACACACACACACACACACACACACACACACATATGCGAACAACCAACTCGCCCTTTCACAGCAACAAGCCTCACCACCTCATCATACTCCAATGAATTTTCACGCACAATGCACAATGCCCCCTGCCAAAAAAACAACAGAATACACCGCCCGGTTCCGCATATTACGTCACACTTTTTATATTAGTTTTTATCAATACCGTGTGAATTAAATATAGAAATTTAATTAAGGGACAAAGACGAGTTCGAGCAAATTCCATGCTTGTTGGGCACCCCACGGCCGCAACTACAGAAACGAACACAATGCACTATTATTCGCGTCGTGCTCCCCGCACAGAACGTATAATTGGCGTATAATT
The DNA here is from genome assembly GCA_011170035.1 of Teleogryllus occipitalis. Classification (NCBI taxonomy): domain Eukaryota; kingdom Metazoa; phylum Arthropoda; class Insecta; order Orthoptera; family Gryllidae; genus Teleogryllus; species Teleogryllus occipitalis. The sequence goes on along the minus strand of BLKR01004224.1, from coordinate 13,480 downwards.
CTGCTAACGCTTCTATTCGCAGCGCAACACAAGGCGGGGGCGGGGGCGGGGGCGGTGGGCGGGGTCGGGGTGGAGGTGGGGAGGGGGACGGAGAAGAGGGCAGGTGCAATGAGAGGAGGCGGGTGCATGGCATGGGTGGGGACGTGGGAAGTGATGTGAACGAGTCGGTTCCACGGGCGGCGCAGGGGTCGAGGGCGGGGTGGAACTGGGAGGGGAGGCAGAGGTTTGGCAGGGACGGGGACGTGGGTGGAGATGTGAACGAGTCGTTTTTAGGGGTAGGGAGGGCACGGGAATTGGGGGCGGAGGGAACGAAGGGGGCGGGGTGGGGGCGGGGCGGCGGTGGGTGTAGAGATGGGTCTGGTTTGGTCCCCGGGCCAAGGTGATGGGGCAGGAGAGGACTGTGAGTTGGACTAGGCGGGGTGGTGCATGGATGGCGTTGGGCGGGGCGGGGCGGAGAAGAGATGGGGTAGGGAGGGGAGGGGCTCGACGGGCAGCACGCCGGGGCTTCATCGCTCAATGAGCCCGCGCAATCCCGTTTTCCGCCCGGCCGCCGCCCTGGGGTTCGCGGCCCGGAATGGCCTGTTTGAATCTCCAGGCCGTCTGCATGCGGGCCCTGTCGGGGTAACCTGTGCGAATAACAATGATGTAGGGACTGTTTTCACATACAGCTATTTATATATGAAGGGCTCAGGTAGACAAGGAGCTACCCCACATTCACCTCGTTCTGAGATATTACAGTTTTAGTATAATTTTCATAATATATCTCAGTACACTTTTAACCACTTGGATACAAAGTTCATCCAAGATTTAAATAACACATTACACTAAAACAATAATAAATGAAGTTTTATTTAGAGCTAATAACTCAATTTCACAAAAAATGTGGAATAACACCTTGTATTACTGAGCCCTTCTGATATATAACTACTGAGATAATAAAGTTTGCTTCCATACATTCGTTTTAATCCAACAAATTCCGATAGTTTACTTTTCCTTTTTATTTGATAATGTAAAAATATTTATTACCCGCATAACTTTGATTGACCGATGACGTTCCTTCCCCCTCCCTGGTACAATAAACATTGGAAGGCAAGAGCCGAGAGCAGCTACTGGTGACAGCATTTCAAACACAACATCTTCAAACGGAAGCTATTTGCTGTTAAAGACGAGAAATTCTGTTCGTTATTTTTCGAGAAAAATCTAAAGGATTGGCTATTGCATATCAAGGTCCTTCACAGGAAACTTTGAACTCCTGAGAAACATAGAGGATCTTACAATAGCGGCGAACGCAAAATTATTGAGAAAATTGCAAGGGCATGCGATTTGTAAAAAGGAACAAGATTTTGATGCATTCTCTAAGTACTGCTTTGGATCGGGTTTCTGCTTACTACGAAGCAAGTATTTCGACGATAAAGGCTAAAAGGGCTACTAATCCTTTAGAATCCCCAGAAGAAGAACGTTTTAAATTCTTCTCGACATTGCTGGTGTAAACAACACTACATCCTTCTTCATGGCAATCCAGTGTAAAAAAATACAAGTTGAGAACAATTAAAAACACCACAATTAAGTCTATCAATAAATCATATTTTACTACGACAAATGCGTTATTTTGTACCCTTGCCTATGAAAGGGGTGAGCATAAATTCAAAATTCTTCCTATTCCTCCCCAAAAAGTATAATAAAAATTAATTTATTAATTTATTCTTAAATTAAAAACAACGCCGATGCCCGGCGCAGAACAATATTTTCCTCAGAGCACGATAGCTCAACAGATTAGGTACGCACGCGTGGCTAAAACACATGACCTCCTAGAACGCAAAGAAAGGAGATCACGTAGAGCCTATCAATGACATTATTATAATGCAAGTCAAGAGAGAGAAATCCAGCGCAACGAATCATAGCAAAAAATTAGACCGCAGTTTCTGTAAATCACCGTCCTCAACATCTCACGAGACTATTTCTGCAGAATGTTCTCAAACAACCAATTTTCCGACAAAACAGCGATTGTAAACCCTAGGAAGATCTAAAAGCTACTTAAGGCAAAACTGAAATTAGTAGTAGGGGAAGGTTCAGAGAGTCAGGGTAAAGAGAACGGTAAGTCAGAAGAGAAGAAACAATCGTATTGGTGACTCAACGTTGCAGTGGTCCGTGTCAATTTGCCAGATAAGTAGCAATCCTTAGTATTACCCGCACACGTTTTCTTGAGTCCTCACTTCGCTAGATGAGAGAGGAGTGAGGGGTTTGGATTTTTTGACGACAGGACTTTTATATCAAATCTGTAGTTGATTTTTGATGCAAAATATTTTCTATTATTCCGAAGCAAACATTTCTGGTCATCAGGTTTTGTCAGCAACTCTCGTTACTATCATTTATTCTGAAATAAACAAATATAATTAAAGGAAGCTCTTCCGAGGCTCAAGAAAACGTGCGGTAATAACAATTGGTGCTCACCGTATTTTGAGCGCAGTAAATAATTCAGTGCCGACCTGGATGGCCGAGGTGGCTAAGAGCGAGTACCGACTCAGCGCTTCGGTCCGAAGGGTCGCGAGTTCGAGTACCGCTTTGGGCATGGCTGTTTGTCCCCTGACTTTGTGTGTGTGTTGTCGCGGGGGGCCTCGCGTTCTGCTGACCCCAGATCAGAGGAGCCCGCAAGTGTTTGTCTAGTGTATGGTCGAATATGCGTAAAGGGCACGGCTGTCGGCTGGATAAAAGCCCTAGGAAAAAAAAATAATTCAGTGACAACGTAGGGACTAAAATCCATAATCTCTTGTTTGACAACTCGTCTGTCGCGGGTTTGTTGTAGGTGCAATAAGCAACGTAACTAGTCAAGTTTCGGTGGCGAACGAGTGTCGAACTTGCGAGTCGCTTATGCCTGAAAACATAACGCTCGCGAACGAGTCCCACTCCACCAACTACCGGCATTGGCGGACGACGATATATGGCCACCTTATCCAGCCTGGTCGTGCCCAGGCGATCGACAGGCGAACGGGACGATTTCTCCAGCTGATCAGATAAGCGGACTTGTAGGCGCTCGTCCGGGTCATCTGGCATCGTCATAGCTGTCACAGAACCAATGGTTAAGGTATTGTGCTTTCCGCCCCTCGGGTGGTTCATCAACACCATGATAACTTTCCGTGTTGTGATCTCGGAGCCGATTCTCGACCGGGTCCAAAATAGAGCTGTAGCTTTCTAATACAATCGTTTTAGCTTCTGCAGATGTGTGACGAAAGAAAAGCGCAGTTAGGTCAAGTAATCTAGAGGCGGTGATAAAAATACGCCTAGCTGGCTCCCAGGCGTGGATAATAAATAAAAACAGGGCCCAGACCTGGGAACACCGATGTCTGGCCAAAGTCTGGCCAAAGTCACCGCTGTCCACCCTAAATGACATTATGTATCTAACACATCGATACAACGATATCAATAAGAGCCGCGTTACCTCTGTTGTGTAAGTAAAAACTCTTGCTCCCATACAAAATATGAGCAGCATTTTGGAATAACAAATTACGTAATATTCACTGAGTGATGATTCAAGAAGAAAAAGGAAGAAGAAGAGAAGCTGAAATGCAAGTTCCAAACATAACAAATGTAAAATGTCTGCCTTAGGTTAAACAGATGTAACGGGTGATATTATTTTTTATTTCTTCAAAAATGTTTTTCTAAATGCCCTTTTGGCAATGCATTTTAATCATCAATCCATGTATGTGTTTGTGCATTGCCAAATCTTCTCCCTTCCTCACTTCTCCGACCCAGAGTTGCCTACACCTCAGGTGCTCATGTCGAAGCATACGAGCCCTCTATAAATTTGGCATTCCCGCAGCCTCCCAACAGGGCACTTGGCCTGGCGCCCGGGGTTGCCACGTGAATTTGGCACTCACCCTAAGGTCTCAGCCCGGGTACGTCACAATCAGAATTATTATAATTAACTAGTGAGAACCCGTCAAAATTTGACGGTGAGATCTGAGATAAATGTAAAATATTGTTCTAAGACTAATATTCACAGTATGTTGTATTGTTTGGATCTTCAGGTTATAACGAAGATATTCTGTGATGTGTAGTTCCCAAAATTTGAACACGTATGGTCCATGACCAGGTGGCAATGCAAAATGGCCCACATATTCCAATAATACACCAAATGACGCAAAAGAAAGAGCATTATTATACTGACGGATATTATTTCTAAAGTTTTTTGATGTGTCATCATCTATAAAAAATTTGATAACTTCTGGGATATTGCTCGAAGGTAAACTTATTTTCCCATTTAAGCAACACAGAGTAAACACGTTTGCAGAATTTCTCTCGCATGGGAAGTATAAAGCAGAACAAAACTGACATTTTCTGCGCTGACTTTTTCATTCTCTGCGTCCAGTTAATGTACGTTTGCGTCTTTTGGGGCGCGTGGGCAATGATTCGGAATTCGGCATAACCTGTGAACAATCTGTCAACAATGTCTGATAACACATCTAGGGATCACATTTTTTAATTTAAAGGAAAAATACTACAATCGGTTCAGTACAACCGAGCAAAACCCACTGTCCGAATGTTCTCTATAAAATACATCACAAAAGCAAATACATGCTAACTGTCAACGCCACAATGCAATTATTACACTGAAACAAAACCTTGACGAATTGTAAACAAATCTCAACAATCAAAACAAAACATCAAGCAGCGCCACCATGAAGCAGCGTGGACTCACATCTAGCGTTCCATATAATCGATTTTGAAACAGCTACCCTTTGGAAGAAAACAATTGACTATTGATAAGCGTACTATTAAAGAATGATTTAATTAATTAATTTACACCGTAAATTTTGCTGAATCAACACAAACAATATCTGATAACACATCTAGGGATCACATTCTTTCATTTAAAGGAAAAAATACTACAATCGGTTCAGTTGAAGCTCTAAACGAAGCCATGGCAGAATACCTTATTTTTTTAAATATATAGATTCTCAGTTAATTATATAATAAACGTTTAAATAAACACTTACATTTCTGAAATAATTACAACTGAGGAATGTAAGATACCTCAAGTCTGCAAAATGTTGCATGTTAAAATGTGTATAGATCTTGGGATAATCGCTCAATTACTTTTTTATCTTCAGTGGCATTTACAAAGAAAAAGTCGGACATCAAAATACAGATATCCACTGTCATTTCAATGTATTGAAGTATGCGATTGCTAATTACTGAATTGACAATTTTCGAAATTATTTATTTACATCACTGTTTTTCAATTGGAGCAACGAAATATCGGTTGTGCCCCATGTACAAAGAGAACGGTTTTGGAGTAACTACAGACTAAAAGTTCATCACGAGATGAAAAATATCTATCCAGAGTAAACCTGAGCTTCTCCAAATATCTCGCCCTCCCCCTCCCCAGCTCACCGCTCGGAAAGGAAGAACTCCCGCTCGCAAAGCGGCGCGTCGCTCAGTTAAATCTCCCGAGGGCAGGATCGTATTTCACCCGCTCCTCGCATCGAGATTAACGAAAAGTTTCGAGCATAAAATAAGCTTAAATCGTATTCATTAACAATATCACGCCCGGCCCCCTAGTTAAGAGGAGAGCTGAGGGCGGAGCCGGGCGGGGCGGGGCGAGGCGGGACGGGGCGGGGCGGGGCGGGGCGGGGCGGGGCGGGGCGGGGCGGGGCGAGGCGGGGCGGGGCGGAGCGGGGCGGGGCGGGGCGGGGCGGGGCGGAGCGGAGCGGGGCGGAGCGGGGCGGGGCGGGGCGGGGCGGGGCGAGCGCGAGGTCGTCAGAGAAGCTGAGAAAATACGGTGGGCCCGCCGGCCACGGGCGGAGCTTCCAGTCGTTTATTCGGATTATGAAGGTACAATACACTGTTAACTCTGGGCTTCCCTCCGTCACGACCTTTAAGTTATGAAAGTTGCCCAATTGAAGTTCAACTGTAATTAAAAGTTCCGGGAGATTTCGTTCCAGATTCCGGCGGGCAGGCGCCGCGGAGGCGAGTGTGTGTACAAGGGGCCTCTGCATAGATAAGCGTAGCGAAGCGCGCACTGGCCGCTGCTTCGGAGGGCTTGGCTACCCCTTCCCCAAGGTTAATCGCGGAGCTACGCTTCCCGAGAAGGGGTAAGTGGTGTTTGTGTTTAAATGCTTTCATTTAACCCGACGAAAATGCATCGGTTCGGGTGGAGTAACGAAGAATTATCACGATGATGAAAAAATTTCAGTATGTTCCACAACTGCCTACTTCATAATTATCGTTATTACTGTTTTTATTATGTTTTTCATCCTGACTACTGGATTGAGATCTTACACTACTAAGCAATTGAAGAGCTTGGAATCAGGTTGCCTCTGCAACATTCTGACATACAGTGAGACTGATGTTCCTATAAATTGTATTAAACTTTGATTACAAATGGCAGAGTAATTCAATTGTTTGAAAGAGATTATTTGGTTTATCGTTGAAATTTATTGTATTTCTTTGAAATTTAATTTCAGTCTAAAGCTGCAAAGGACTAGCGTCCACGAGCTCTTTCATTATTAATACTAATATATCAAACAAAGTTCCTATTCGCGTCTGATTGTTTCTTGTACCATGAAAAATACTAAGTGGATTCTAATGCAAGATCTTGAAATCAATTAAAACGAAGCGATTTATTCATATTCAGTTTGGTGGTCGTTTTAATATATTCTCTTCAGTTTCTTCAACGATTATTGCCAAATGAAAACTGGAGTGCCAGCTCTTTGTATTTATCTATAAACGTGCCCGTTGCACATTCCCTCGCCAATGGAAGGCACGACTGCGATGAAGATTAGATATTAGGATTTTTTGCAAGATTTGCTCTTTAAAGGTATACTAGTACTGATGACTCCAACATAATTTTCACAGTGGAAATTTTCACAAAAATTTCACAAATAGAAAACAGTAAGTACTTCAGGATCATTATCTCAACTCCTTTGTTAGTTGCGTTTCACATCCTTCTCTTGGTGTGTTGTGGCAAACCTATTGTTCTGAGGGAATGCGAAATGACAACAAAAATATTATTCTACTTTAACAATAGCGTCATAGGCTGAAAGCCTATCTGATGAGTCCAACAGGACGAATCGCTGATTCTTGCTAATTACTCTCTCAGGACCCTTTCGGGTATTACGTTGGACCGAAACGAATGTTCGTCCAGGATGGACACAAAGGTCAAAGTCGCGTCCCTGAGATAGAAGTAAAGCAATGCGGGAATCAAGTGATCTTTTCAGAGCGTCGTTACCTACAAGTTGGTAATATGGCTGGGTAGTCCCAGTTTGGCCTTGTTTTCGGCTCGTTAAAATGCGGACAAACTGCATGACTGGTGTTTTTTGCACTAAATAAATGCAAGATCTGCTAATGATGAACAGCTTCACGGCTACCAGCCGTTAAGTGATGTCCTGCCCTACGAAATCTCTTCCTATGAGCAGAGCCGTCGCAACTCGACTGAACGTAATGCGCTACTACTTTTAGCGATTTGACAGTGCCTAGTGTGTTTTAAGTGCATTTATTACTTGTTGCAGGTTATCTGAGAATATAATTTCAACTGATTTTTTTGCTATAACCAAGACAAACAGATTACGAATTTTAAACGAATTTTTGAACGTTACGAGGACAGTGTATCAAAGTGAATTTGTTTCAAATCTTATTCTATATATTGAAGACAAACTTTCAGATATTATCTTTTATCTAATTACGGTAACGTATAATCTACTGATTGTATTAAACAGTTGCAGCTTAAGTTGACGAAATTCTACGTTGCCACATTGCCAAATTTCGTAAGTACTAGCTCCATTAGAATTGTGCGTAGCATACCTTCTAGTTTTTGCATTGAATCTTGATTTTTAACTTATTTAATACACATCAATTTAACACTTTTAAAATACAAAGCTAGGTTTTTGTTGCTCTTATCTGGGTTTTCTTGTATTTATTTCAATTTTTATCACGTACATTAAAACGCATTCGTGACATGGCTACTGTTCGTTCTACTCTCTTTACTCTCTACACACTCAAAGCCGACCTTCTGAAAGCCTTCACACACATAAACAATAATTTAGATCAACATATCCGAAGGTTGGAAGAGGTCGTTCTCTACACAGACGGTTGGGTACAAGTCGGCAACACTGCGAAGAATACCAACCGTACACCCGTGACTGTACAAAAGACACAGACACCGCATCCAGTCACAACTCAAAACAAATTTAGTGTTTTAGATTATGAAACAGATTTTCCTCGCCTTCCTGATCCTCACCACCCTTCTCTACCATCGACAAATACATGCACAAACCAATGCAAACAGGCTAGGAAGCGCGTCAAAACCAAAACACGTAAAGCTGCGCATCCTAGCTCACTTGAAAACAAAGACATTCCTACTGAGCCTAAAAAACAGGTACTTATTTTAGCTGACAGTCATGGCCGCCATCTTTCCTCCATTCTCAGTAGGGAGTTACCCTCCAATTTCTCAGTCTCATCTATTTTTAAACCTAACGGGAGGTTTGCAGATGTGACTGCAGAATTGGACACCCACACGAAAACAATGACCAATCAGGACACAGTCATTATCATAGGAGGGCAGAATGACATTAACTTGGGCGGTAACTTTACACCTGAACAACATGTTAACAAATTACAATGTGCCGCCCAAAATACTAACATTGTAGTCTCGACCCTGCCCTTCTGGTACAACAGACCAACACTATGCAGCGAGATTAAGCACGCAAACCAACAATTGAAACTGCAGCTGAGAGAAACAAATGTCACACTTTTTGAAATGAATTTCCTCTCAGCAAAACACTTCACCCGGCATGGTCTTCACATGAACTTTGCTGGAAAACATGCAGTCGGTAACAAGCTTGCACAATACATCATCAACTCCAGTCCTACGCAGTCTCCTGCCAAAAATCCGTCCCTTTCACCTTCCTTACGTTCTCCACCCCCCACCCTTATTTCGAACCCTGTTGCCTCTTCCTCTGAACCTACTCCCGTTTCTCCCATTCCCACTACCAATTCGTCTTCATCTGATGCCCCATCTTCCTCACAACCTGTCACTGCCCCGACACACTACAACCTTCGACCACGCACTCGAGGTAAAAATGGAGTAAATATATAGCAACTACAGTCAGATGCAGCAGAAAAACATTCGTGTAGGTACTTGCAAAAAATAAACATTCTTCACCATAATGTTCAGTCCCTTTCAAATAAAACTGAGTTTATCGAGGCAGCTCTACAGAGCGATCTAAATCAAATGGACGTTCTTTGCTTTACAGAACATTGGTTATCTCCTAATGAACTTAGCATTTTCCAAATTCCAAACTTTTACCTCGCAGGCTTTTATTGTAGAGAGAGAGAATCGCATAAAGGTCCTACGTATGGTGGTTCTTGTATTTACGTTAGAAATAATATTGATTCTATCCCCCTGGCAGAATTAAATGTGTATTCCATTGAAAATATTTTCGAAATTTCTGTTGTACATCTTACTTCACTAAAAGTGATAATACTTTGCATTTACAGACCTCCAACAAAGAGAACTGCAGATTATATTTTGTTCTTAGAAAACCTGGAGATAACACTTAACAAAGTCAGCAATCGCTCTTTTGAATCCATTGTTGTATGCGGAGATTTTAACATTGATTTTCTGGTCGAATCTTGCGAGAAAGAAAAGTTTCTCAATTTAATTAATTCCTTCAATTTAGACATTACAATTAATGTACCTACACGGATCACACAAAATTCGATGAAGGCAATTGATCAAATTATAATTAACAAAACTACTACTCGATATGAAGTTGAAACAAAAGATTTAGGATACAGTGACCACGATGCACAAATTCTTACCATTATAAGAAATGCGATCACTGACACAATAAATAATACACGTATGACTAGATTGTTTACTAAAAGTAAAATTAAATTATTCATAGACTACTTGATGCAGGAGTCATGGGAAGCGGTTTATAATACTGTTGATACAAACGAGAAATATAATTCTTTTTTTTTCAACTCTTTCAATTCATTTTAACACTTGCTTTCCTCTTCAAAAACGAAAATTAAATATTTCACGGAAAAGCAATTCTTGGATAACACAAGGGATTAGGACATCTTGTAAAAACAAGCGAATTCTTTCTTTCATTTCTAAACGTCATGACGTATCTCAAGATTTCCTTATCTACTTTAAAAAATACAAAACATTGTTACGAAAAGTCATAAGGCAGGCAAAAATCATGAAAAACGATCAGGATATTTTGAACTCAAATAATAAAACAAAATCAATGTGGAATATAATAAAAAATACTACCAAATCAACTAGAAAACCCGTAGAGAATGTTGTTTTAAAATATAACGATATAAATGTCAACGATCCGGCAACAGTGGCTAGTCTCTTTAACCAATACTTTTCGAGAATTGCTGCCGATCTCACTAAGGGTCTTCAGGCACAAAATTCAAAAACAGACAGTGCACCCAAAATTTTAGACACAATGTTCGTTTCCGAAACTTCTTCCTATGAAATTCTCAAAATAATCGGTAAACTAAAAAATAAATATTCGTCCGGTTTAGATGAATTCCCAGATTCTTTGTTAAAGACTTGTGCGTATGCCATTATACACCGTTAACTCACATATTTAATGCATCTTTATGCACTGGAACGTTTCCAGATATTTTCAAAACAGCTAAAATTAAGCCGCTTTTCAAAAAAGGCAACAAAAATGAAATTCAAAATTATCGGCCCATCTCTCTTCTATCAGTTTTTTCAAAAATATTAGAGAGACTTTTTTACGTACGAATGGAAACCTTTCTCACTAAACACGACGCGATTTCAGATTGCCAACATGGATTTAGAAAATCAAAATCAACGGAAACAGCTATATTTTCTTTTCTTAAAGATGTCGCCTCATCATTAGATCAAAACGAGGCACCTATTGGATTATTTTTAGATCTCTCAAAAGCTTTTGACATCATTGATCATGACATTTTACTTTCAAAATTACCTTCATATGGAATCCGTGGTATTGCTCTAGATTGGTTATGTTCGTACCTTAAACAACGATCTCAGAAAGTTGAAATACCTTACTGGAATGATGGAACATTACGTACGCACCTTTCCGACTCTTTGCCCGTTGCATGTGGAGTTCCTCAAGGATCGATTTTAGGCCCTATTCTGTTCCTACTTTACGTAAACGATATGCCCTCGACGATTCGAAACGGAAGAACGGTTCTCTTTGCGGATGATACGAACATCCTTTGCAATAAAGAAACCGTAAATAGTACAATATCAGATGTTTCAAATTGGTTCCGAAACAACAAATTAATAGTAAACGAAAAGAAAACGGTTTTAATGCAGTTTTCCATTTCAAATAAACAATTCTGTGCTCCATTGAAAATGAACAGTGTACCATTGACTCATGTTAATGCAACAAAATTTTTAGGTCTCTCAATTCAGTCAAACCTTAAATGGAACGTCCATTTAAATGAATTGAACACAAAATTAAGTTCATTATGCTACGCGTTCAGAATTCTTGCAAATTCAGTCAGCCTTCATACTGCTCGTTGTGTATACTTCGCGAATGTTCATTCCCGCCTGAGATATGGCATAATATTCTGGGGAAATACATCTTATAGCTCCCAGACTTTTAGATTACAAAAACGAATTGTACGAATAATAACCAAATCCCACCCACGTGATTCATGTAAGCCTCTCTTCATTAATCTAGGAATTCTACCATTACCGTGTCTTTTTATTTACGAATCAGTGGTTTTTGTAAAAAATGACTTGCTCAAGGGCGGGAATATTTTTTCAGAAAATGCCGAAGTCTATTACTATAACACTCGACGTAGAAATCATATTCATCAGGTGACAGTATCAACAGCTCATTACAAAAAATTCACATACAATACATGTACATTATTTTACAACACTTTGCCAGATGACATTAAACGATTAAATTCAATAGAAAAGTTTAAATCACAAGTGAAATCGTTTCCGCTGCATAACTGTTTCTATACAATTAGACTATACTGAGCATCACAAGAAAAGTAACATTAATTTTAACAATGATACATAATGCATTAATTACCATTTGGACTGTATAAATGAGTATAAACAACCTGTAACAACTATTGTAACACAGCTTCCGGGTCAGTGACCCCCATCTCGATCAGGTTTTTCGTCCAGTTTCCCTGATCCATTGAGCAAATGCTGAGATGGCCCCTTGTTTTGCTTCTGGACATAAATGTAACTTCATTTTCTGTGCACGTCTTCTAGAATTCAGTGGGAAATACAATTATTCAAATTATCGTTTCCATGTTGTCGCGGCAGGAAGTAATAAGAGCCAAAATTTATTGCTTATTTATCTTTGAAAATAGATTTTATTACATGGGAGTTTTTTTGTTGTTTTTTTCTCGCTTTCAAAATTCAAAATTTATTGCTTATTTACCCTTGAAAATAGATTTTTTTACATGGGAGTTTTTTTGTTTTTTTTTCTCCCTTTCAAAATTCAAAATTTATTGCTTGTTTATCCTTGAAAATAGATTTTATTACATGGGAGTTTTTTTTTCTCCCTTTCAAAAATTCAAAATTTAAGTAGTATATGACTTAGTGTAGGGATCACAGAATTTTGAAAATGTGCACACAATTCACTTTTCCCCATAGCACGTCATACGCAGTTTTTAACTGTTTTTTGACGTAAAATATATAAATAAATAAATAAAACTCGACTGAACGTATCGGTGCCAGCAGATATACTGCGATCTGGTTGGCGCGATTCGTTCAGTTGCATAATGCATACTGCGATCTGCTGGTGCCAATACATTCAGTTGAGCTGTGACGGCGATGCACAGAGGAAGAGACTTCCTAGTGCAGAAACATCACTTAACGGCAGCTAGTCTGAAGCTGTTCATCATTATTCAACTTTGCTCGGAATAAATTGAATTTAAGGCTCTTGAATATCAGGGAAACCAATCGGAGGAGGCATCGCGACAAGGAAGTAAGTAGAATTACTTCCATTTCAAATGACACGATTGAACTAATTTTTACTTTCTCGCTACGGAGTAGAGAGAAGGTTATGTAATGCGGCGAGAAAAACTGCGAATATTCGGCAGAAAAACTTTTGTTACAGGGCCCTGGTAACGAAAAGTGCATAAATCCAGTCGCTAAATTTAGAAAAAACATCTTCTAATACCTGGTGTAGCCAGAATCTATGTTTTGTGGATCATTAATGTCGAACGTCGGCAAAACGTCTGTCCGTCTGTAAACAACGCTAGCGGCTAAACCGCAGAGCCGATTTTCTACAAAATTTATATCCCCTAATCGATCTGCATGATGTCGCAGCCCCTTAAATTTGAAACCGATATTTTAATTTCGGAGGCTACTTTACATGAAGCCCCTGGAATATTTTCAAAATTTAAAAAAAATGGCTTCATCGTTTTCGACTAATTTTGTTGTTGGATAGTGTGAAGAACGTGTAAGAGAATAATAGTGCAGGTGCCATGTTTGTTGAAA
>BLKR01004223.1:55000-115690 GCA_011170035.1 Teleogryllus occipitalis | reverse complement strand
GTACATAACGACAGAACTACCTCTTCTAACGAAGAAATTGCGAACATTCTAGCTTCTACATTTGCTAATAACTCAAGCGACAGTAACTTTAACTATGAATTTCAAATATACAAATCTAATTCGAATATAACAATGGATAGAATTATTCAACAAAATTCGTCAAGTAATCCTACATTAAATTATCCCGTACAAGTACAAGAAGTTGAGATTGTGCTATCTCGTACTAGAAATTCAAGCCCAGGACCAGATGGAATATACAATGTTTTTCTGAAAGAACTGCCGACAAATGCTATTGAATTTCTAACTCGACTCTTCAATGAAATAATAACCACTGGCGAATTTCCTGACAAATGGAGAGAATCTATAGTTATCCCGATTCTTAAACTTAACAAAGATCCAACCAACCCGAATAATTACAGACCTATTTCCTTAACGTCCACCCTCTGCAAATTACTGGAAAAAATTGTCAGTAGAAGACTTAATTGGTACCTCGAACATCATATTAACATTTCACCATTCCAAAGTGGTTTCAGACGAAATCGTTCTACAACTGACCATCTAGTAAACATCCATAGTGACATTTGTGATGCCTTTATAACAAACCAACATCTTGTGACAGTTAGTTTAGATATGGAAAAAGCTTACGACATGGTCTGGAGAGATCGAATCATCAAAATTCTCCACGAAATGGGGATAGATGGCCAAATACTAACTTTCATAACCCAGTTCATGAAGAATAGATATTTACAAGTTAAATTCAAGAATATTTTCTCGAACAAATATACAATAAAGAACGGAGTGCCTCAAGGATCTGTGCTTAGTGTACTACTATTCTTGATTGCCATAAATGATATCACGAACCATATCCATCGACCAGTGAAAGTATATTTGTTTGCAGATGATATCACTATAACATTAAGGGGAAAAAATATTAAAACATCTCAAGAACTGCTTCAAATTACTTTAAAAGAACTTCAAGATTGGTCCAATACGACAGGTTTCAAGATCTCTAAATCCAAATCTGAATGTATAGTTTTCAATAAAAGGGGTAACTTATCGGATCAGCTAAAACTTACAATAGGACCACAACAACTTAAATGTTCTAGCCTAATCAAAATTCTAGGAATATTATTTGATAGTAAACTAACATGGATACCACATATTAAGAATTTGAAAGCTAAATGCCTTCGAAGATTAAATGTATTAAAAGCCATTTCATCAGCATTGTGGGGAGCCGACAGAAATGTTATACTATCAACATACAAAGCTCTCATTCGTTCTACGATAGACTATGGAGCAATTATTTACCAATCAGCTAAGCCAACAATATTAAATAGTCTTAATCCATTCCACTCAGCCGGGTTAAGATTTGCCATTGGCGCATATCGAACGAGTCCAATTTCGAGTATTCTTGCGGAATCCAATGAAGAACCTCTTCACATCAGAAGAAGAAAACTATGCTTTTCTTATGCCTGTAAAATATCATCCACTCCTAATAATCCTATTTATAAGAATGTTTTCTCCAGAAAATATTACGAAAAGTATACAGAGAAAAAGTATGCTCCCAAACCAGTTTATTATCTCCTGAACCAGTATCTTGAAGAAATTCACTTCACATTTCCTACTGTTCGAACTACCACGGTTAAAAAAAGACCTCCATGGATTCCTTCCCTAATAAATATCAACATCAGCCTTAATGATCTTCCAAAAAAGGTAACTAATACGTTAATTTACCAAGCCTACTTCAACGAAATCTATAACAAATACGTTGGATATACGCACATCTTCACCGATGGCTCCCGTCAAGAGATCGGAGCTGGCTGTGCAGTACAAATTAAAGAGACACTATTACAATCAAGGCTAAATGATTATTGCTCTATTTTTTATTGCGAAGCATACGCCATTCTTCTCGCCTTCAAATATATTCAAGAACAAACCGAAGACAAATTTGTTATTTTTACAGATTCCAAAAGTGTGCTAGTAAGTTTAAGTAATACTGAAAACCAGGAACCTATAGTAAATGAAATAGCTAACTTATATTATGACTTATTACACATCAATAAGGAAATAATTATCGTTTGGATACCATCGCACCGAGGTATTGCCGGAAATATATTAGTTGATGAAGCAGCTAAAGACTCTATTAATTCACCTTTGGAAGAGCATGCAGTCTCCCACAATGACATCAAAAAAGAACTTCATCAAAGAAATAAGGATGTTTGGAATACTGAATGGACAAGATCACCAACCCTACTACATCAGATCAGGAAAAGTATCTTCGATTACCACCTTCCTTACCTTCACAAGAGAAAATATCAAACTGTGCTCACCCGCTTAAGAATTGGCCATTCCAAACTCACCCATCAGCATTTACTAACAAAAGAAATACAAAAAAATTGTGACCAATGTCAATCTGCCCTCTCTATACCACACATATTATTGTTCTGTCCCATTTACAAAGATATCCGCAAAAAATATGCAATACCTCTCACTCTCCTAGAAATCCTTAACAACAAACACCACATTGAAAATGTCTTTAAATTTTTAAAGGAAATTAACCTATTCAATAAGCTGTAAGAAACTAAAAATCTGTTAAACACCAATATTGTACAATTTTGTATTATCAAATAATGTATAGTAATGCCCAACATGTTTTTTGGTGATGTTCTCTGTTTATATTATGTTGCTGTTGAATATGATTGTTAATTGTCCTCATGTAAAGTTACCTATATTGACAAATTATTTATTTGTGGTTTAATTTTAAATTTTGTTGTATGCTCTGTTGTACACTGTATATACTGTATTTTGAATGTGGTCGCTAATGACCTAGTAGTTCATGCGACCTTCTAAATAAAGCATAATTTAAAAAAAATAAGAATATTTAGTTAACTAAACAAAAAAATGTCGTTTATAATACTGGTATACAAAAAATATTTTTATTATTATATCTTTTTAACAGAATTAAATATGTTTACTTGGGCAGTTCAGTGCCCACGTTTTCCTATTAAACTTTAATGCAATTGAGAGGCTCAGTGCCAGAGGAGGTTAACCTACAAAGATGGAAAAATCGCTTTTTGGAATATTTGAACAGCTCATGCCATTTATTAATGAGTTCTAAAGTCTGGTATAAGTGGGGTACCCCATCTGCTATGTACAAGCAATTATACAAAACCTCGCATTGTGAGTTGGTAAGACCCTCAGTACCAGAGGGGGCTCCCATGTCTAAACAATACAGTATTTATCCTGTATTGTGGCATTTTGTGTCTGTACGATGATATTGAGAATTATTTTCTTGAATCATAACACACATTCTTACCTAATGACAGAGACTTTGTTGTAGTAGAGAAAAAAATAAGACGCACACCAATGGCATCACTTAGTTCGGAGAGCACGCATTGCAAATCCATTGAGTGTTGTGGAAATGAAGCAGGAAGACTTCAAGAACTATCAGACTAGGAACCCTATAATAATAAAGGGAAAATGTAATGGTAATGAAGAAAACTTTCAGACAAGGAAAGCTGCTGTAGTAAGTAACCAAAGGATCAACTGCATTATTCTACAAGAATACCACAACCGAGCTGGAAGAATGAAAAAAAGGGAAATTATTCAAGTAGATGCCCGAGAGAAGATCTAAACATCAAAGAGATCCTTCAGCTGTATCCTCTTATATTACATTAATGGCTGGGCTTCCATCCTTGTTTCCTCCAGGAAGCGACATCGTTGCAATGAACCTCCGAGACCTCCACTCCATGAGACCTTTCATCCCACCAGTTTACCAATCGTTTTATGATTATTTAACAACATCAAGCAGTATACATTCCAATGAACATGTTCAAGAAATTTAGTACTAGACACTGTATTTGTTGTTTAAAAACTTTTCAAATGTTTCAATTACATTGCTTTGAAATTATTAATTAATTACACTGATGTAATTTCTAAAAAACAAAATCAAACAAAATTGTAGAAAGAAGTAAATAAATAATAACTGTTTTTCAATTTCAAAACTTTTCTATTAATCTACAATATATGGAGGACATTTTGAACCCAAAAACGTAGTGTAACAATATAACATTTTTTTGAGAAAATAAAGTTCTAGGAAAACATCGTTTTTCACAGATTGCGTCACTTGTAGGTTAAGCCTCCTCTGGCACTGAGTCCGTCAATTATATTATTGATAGAATGTTAAAATAAATATTTCGAGTCACTCCTAGCGGCCAGAAGCAGTTCACTGCATCTTCCAAACTCTCAAAAAGAGTTTGCCTTTTGAAGTCAGAGGGGTTAAACCTCAGGAAAGTTCCTGGATATTCTTTAAAGAGAGCTGTCTTTCCTTTCAGGTCACGAGAGCGTGTAAGAGTGGTGTTTGAAGAAGTGTCCTTAGAGCAGGGTGACCTCAGGTGAGTAGCGACGAGAGCAAGGCACTCAGAATGTAAATAACGCTAAAAAATAGTATTTTAAGGCACCGTCATCTTTATAATTTCCATGTGATTGTTGAATAAAACTGTTTTATTTGTATTTAAATTAGAAGTTAATTTATTACAGAGTAAAGTGACATAATTAATTGATCAATTGAATTAAATCATTGATTTACATTATGATTTATAAAATATCTCTTAAACCTAATGGGTTTGTTTTGGATTGTCTAATTTATTTAGATTTACCATGTAAGACAATTAGGTTTCTGGATAATCAATATCATTTTCCCATTGATTTTATTATAAAAACCATGAAAAATCTTAATTCCTTGCCAAAAAGTTCCTTATGTGGTCAAGAGAATGAATTGTTAAAATTTACATGCTGGCATTAAGGAAGCGTACAAATTTACCTGTTTATCTTTCAGAAAATAGGGTAACATATTTCAAATCGAGAGTATATTTTAACCAAAACTCTATAAGTTTTGACAAAGAAGCTAGATATGTGTAGTTTTGCGAGAGTATGTCGTATCACTTTCACAAATAATTCCCCAAATATAGTCCCCATCATGCGTTCATTGTATGTTCCCTGGTAGCGACGTTCAAAATGTTGCGTTTCCTAATGAAAACGCACTGTCTCTTTCTCAGAATATGTACCATGTTTTCATTGAAGCTATTAAGGTGGGTATCGAGGATATGTATTTTAAGCAACATCCTGCAGCCCATTTTCTGTACATTGTAACCAGAGTCTAAACCAATTCAACATAGTTCTCATCATTATGATTTGCAAGAAAGCTTTTAACTACTTTAACAAAACTGATTCAGGCCTCATTTTCGTTTGCTCTGAGAAGCTTAGGAAACCCTTGACATCATTAACTTTCTACTTCTGAGAACCAATGAAAAAGCCTGCTTTAACTTTTGCTTCGGAAAGCTTTGGGGACAGATGTTGTAGATGCTTCAATCTGCAGATTCCTGGCCAACGCTGCCACAAATTGCTTCATTAGTTCCATTTTCATTCGCAAGGGTGGCATTAGTTACTTACAAGGGTCAACTTGTGGTTTCCATTTAATGTTGGGATTCCCCACAATGAAGTCAGTACTTTTAGGCCAATACCGTTTTTGTTAGTATGCTTCAATGCCCTGCTATCCCAAAGACATAGATAGTATGGAAATTTAGGAAACCCTCCTTGACAACCCATCAAAAGGTAATAAATTGGAAGACTCCAGTGCCTTCCCAACCATATTCTTCACATTGCAATGAATTTAGCAATCTCTTCACATTGCGAAAGGCTACACTTCTATAAGCTATGCTGAATGGCCGAGAAGTACAGTCGGAAACTAGTTGTGAGAATGCTGATGCGGTATTGTTGACTAGAAGTAATAATTTAAAAAAATAATAGAAGTCATCTCCGTCAACTTATTAGGTTTATTTCGAGCCGGTTTTCAATGACTTTGCTGTCATCATCAACCTACAAATATAAATAAAATACTAAGAAAATACGTTTAAATATGAAATTAAATAACAAAAAAACTGAAAACGTACACAAGGCTCACCCCACTCACCCAGTAACCATAAAAATTTATTTCTATTCCGTTCTTTGGAAAAATATCAAAAAGAGTAGCTCATATTCTTCACAAATACAAATGTAATGAGGAATTCATGTGTGCTTGTAGCACAGACGAACATCTACTCTCCTTTCACGGCCCCATCCCCAGTCATGGCGAAGTCAAAAGTTTATGAACTTTACTGCCACAATTGCGAAGCTAAATTCATAGGCCAGACCGGCAGAAGCGACAATGCCAGAGTTAACGAACATTTACAGACATGGAAACACAATACAAACAGATCGCACTTTGCTACACGTCTTATTAACAAACGCCACACTTCACACCCCGACTCGGACATTAAAATTCTTGAAATATAACATAAATTCTGGAACAGAAGCGCTTTAGAAATCTTTCACATTTTTCGATCCCAGCAGAAATCTGAAGCTCTTCTCAACGAACAAGCTAATTTCCCTGTGACCTTCTGCTAATAATCTTCTTCTTGTTCCTTTCATGGTTCAGGCCAGAAGGCCTGTTCTGGTTTCACTCCATCGTTGCCTTGGTCGACCACGATCTCTTTTTCCAGTTGGTCGATAATGGTACGCCACTTTTGTGAGCCTATCGTCTTCCATCCTTTGTAGGTGCTGTGACCACGCTGAACGTTCTACTTTATTTCGTCTAATATGGAGAAAATGTTGAGGTCTTTTCGGATGTTTTCGTTTCTGAACTGGTCAAGGAGCCTGCAACCTTTTATTGCTCTTAGAAATCTCATCTCGGAAGCTTGTATATTACTACTTTTCTTTCTCGTCAATACCCATGACTCGCCCCCGTACTGTAAAACTGGTACTGCCATAACTGTGTACATTTTTAGTTGCATCTCTCTTCTTGTTTTCATCGAGTGTGTCAGTCTTATTGTGCCACACATTTGTTGGAACTGATGGAGTTTGATGTCGATGTCGTTCTCGTAATCGTAGCTCAAATCGCAGCCAAGGTAATTAAAATGTCTTACTTGTTCCAACCTTGAATTATTAATTCATATTTTTGATCTGGCGGGGTATTTGTCCCGGAAAGCTATTACTGTACTTTTCTTGGTAGAGATTTTGAGGTTGTAATCTTTGAAGATATTACTCAATATATGAGCATTTTTCTGGAGTTCAGTTTCATTTCTAGCAATTAAAACCTGATCGTCTGCAAATAAAAGAGTATTTAAATAATTTCCATTTCTCAAAGAGACTCTATCTGAACATTTTCTCTTCCACATGCTAAGAGTGTCGTCTCTCTCTCTCTCTTTCTCTCTCTCTCTTAAAAAGTGTTGGGGACAAACTGCACCCCAGTCATACTCCTTGATTTACTAAAAATGTTTGGCTCTCCAGGTGATCCATATTTATAACTACCTCCGTTCCATTATATAATGACTTTATACTTGCTCATATTTGCTTGGGATATCCTCTTGTCTCTAATATTTGCCATATCTTTCTTCTTATCACTCTATCAAAAGCTTTTTCAATGTCTATGAATAGCAGATGTTTCCAAATTATATTCTACGAGAGGCCTTGCCGGAATCCGTGTTGTTCATTTAATAGATGTCCTTCACTAATAGTTTTTAATCTATTGTTTAAGATTCTGGCGCATACTTTATAACCGATATTGAGAACATTAATTCCTCGATAGTTTCCAGGTTTACTCCGATCTCTTTTCTTAAAAATGGGGGTAACGTCTGCAGTCAACCAGGTTTAGGGAATTATTTCGTTTTCCAGCAAACGTTCAGAAAATGTAACAGCCTACGTTTTTTAAGAAAAAGCTACTATACTTAAATAGTTCTGCATTCAACATCTCCGTTGCTGGTGCTTTTCTATTCTTCATTTTTGTCAGAGCTGTTCCCATTTCGTTCATACTGAGTTAATCTACAACCTCCATTCTCTTCTCTTTGGTGTAAGTGTCCTCGTTCCTTAACTCATACCATAATTCGCTACAATACCCCTGTGATCGATGAGAGAGGATGGTTTGTGGATGACTCGTGCAGTCGCGGTTTAAATGATGTTTATAAGCGTATGTTTTTGTGTTATATGTGTATGTACTGCTTACTGTAAATAATGTTCGTTGTTAAATTAAGTCAGGATCTAAGACAAAGTAGATTTAGATTAGTTTGTAAGTATCTAGTTTATAAGCTAGGCCATACGTTAGCTATGTAAACAGAATTTAAGAATAAATATTAAAAGTTGTTGTAAACACTTATCTTCATCAATTGTATTAATTGTGGCACTATTTCTCTTTCTCTTGGCTGTTCAAATTGCGGAGAAGTTTGTAGGCAAAGTCTTGTCATCCATTAACATCATGTTCCACTATACTTTTGCTGTGAGATTTTCTGACAACACTTTTAGCAGTGTTACGTTTTCTTTTATATTTCCCAATGTCCTTGTTTTTTTCTGCAGCCATTTCTTATAGGCAGTTTTCTTTTCTGTTAATGCCTCTTTTATGTCTTCGTTCCATGTTCTGAGACCCATCCTTCTTCTACAGATCTTCTGTTTACCCAAGGCTTCATATCCAGCTTGTTCTAGACATGTTTAATATTATTCCATTCTTCTTCTACATTTTCGGATGTGGGAGTGATAGCTAGCAGGCCATCAAATTTGGTTTGGTATAGCTTCCGTATACTTAGGTCATTGAGGAGTTTAACTTTGTATGAAGGTTGGTGTTTTCACATTAGGTTTTATATGTGGCCCCCCTCTCCTCAGCGGAGCCTACAGGGAAATTTTGGAGACAATTACAAAATTATCTGAACTGATGTCACATCCGTTGTAGACATCTTTGATACATCTTTAATTAATGGAAACATCTTTATATTTGAAATAATGTAGTGAATTATAGAACTTGAACCTCTACTTGACCAAGTTGTAGTAACCGCTTGTCGTCGGTCACATTTATGACCAACGGAAAATAGAAGCAATAATACCCGACATTAGGCCCTACACGTAGTTTCTATAGTGGCGAAGAGATGGCGTAAGTCAGAAAAGGATTTCTGAACGCACTCAGACCATAGCCAATCAGGAAATTTTTGTGGAAATACGGACGTGGCGTGAACTTGCGTCAAAAGAGCTCGCTCTCTTTCTGGTTCGAGACGCCGAGGTGAACGGTTGCCTACAAGTACACCACATAGTCGACGAGGGACACGCGGAAGATAACGGAACACAAAAGCTTTAATAAAAGGTAAATGACTGAACACTTTTCATGGATTTACGTACTGTGAATGTCGTGAGATTACATGGAATTAGTAAATGAATATTAAACAAGAATGCAATGAATGAAAGAACGACGGCGGTAATAGATCGAAATGAATCTGTAAAACCACGTTGCTGCATTCTTGTTGCTAGAAAGGAGGACTATTGTAACATAGGACATGTTTTTTCTTTGTTACAGCTTTCATGTATTTTTCATATATTTTTATTCTTATTTTTGGAATTTCACTTTGGAAATCCTATTATGGAATTTTGAGAATTATTAGAAGTACGGATTATCCAACAACTAGCTTGACTTTTGCTATTACGAAGTCATAACTTGGAGTTTCGGACTCGCATTCTGATGCGACCATCGCCTCTGCGAAAGCTGTGGTGAATTTTCGCTGAACGACGAGGGGACGGCGTTCGGAATACTCCAATTTCGACGCGACAGGCAACGCACGGACCTTGCAGAAGAACGACGACCTTGAGGCGCGAGTGTCGCGCGACGGCCAGCTACACAGCGCGGGACCAACTTGAGGAATTCGCCGGTCGTGAGTCACATAAAAACAGAAAGAACACTCATTAAATTTCAGTCTGAAAAAACTTCTGAGATAGGATTATAATTATACTAGCCAAAACGTTGTAATGTGAGCTTCCCTCAATAACAGACGTTGATCGGGCAAGTTTCTTAGAACATTGGTCTTGCTAGCCAGTGATTTTATTTCTTTTCGACAGTCGTAAGAGGAATCAGATTAGAGTAATCCTTATGTTTATGATAGAAGTTGTTTTGTACAGAATTATTTATTTAGAGTCATATGTAATTGATTCAAATCATTTAAGAGACGTTATGAAACAAAATTTTGTGTTGAAAGGCTATGTAGAAGCCGAAGGTCAAATGTGACTATTAAGTGTAACGTAATTAGTGATTTAAAAGGTAGTAGTGAATTTCGAGTATTGTGTGTATGTATTTTTTTTTTTTGCAGGATGAATATTTGTACTATGATTTGTGTGTCTCATGTGTGATATTTTTTGTGAAGTGTAAATATGTATTTATTGCTTGTTTCTTGTAAACGGGGATCAGAGTTATTATCACTTTAGTGAAAACTGCAGTTTAGGTAGGGAATTAGCTACCATAGTTTTACGAAAAGTGAGAACATAGGAGGATCTGTGAATTCCATTGTACAGTGATTTTCATTCATTAGAATACATGTTATTTGTTATTTAAAACTGTAAAATTGTGTTGGCTTGTTAATTGATCAGTAGTTTAGCAAAGACGAACCCACTACCGATAGGGAAGTTTATCCATAAATTGAGATATTCCCAGGGATGCGTGACGGTGTAATCACACGTCACGAAGTAGGCAAATGATAGATCTACTTTAGTAATTGGTGACGGGTTACAAAGGGAATTTATTCTTCTTTCTTCCGGAAAAATGTGATACATATTTTCAAATTGTTATAAGTACAGAAATGTCTCAGCAAATTTCCATTATCTTTTATGTGATATTCCCCCTTCGTGCCCACGATGTTTGGAATTGGATTATTACCCTCTCGAGCATTCATATCACCACAAAGTATAACATAATCCGTTTTACTTCCATTATTCAGGCATTTTTGGAGTCTGCTAAAAATAGGCGGCTCAATTCATTCTTTTCCTCTTCTTGTAATTTTATTTGCTATTACCTATTAATTATTATTATTATTATTATTATTATTATTATTATTATTATTATTACAAATTAATTTATCTATTGTAATTTCATTATTTGTATTTCATACTTTGTAATATCATTTCATAATTGCTAGCAATTATTAAAATTTTAAATGTATTGTGATAAGCCAAGAACCCGGGGTTAAATTTGAATGCCAACGTTAGTAATAATGGCATTGTTTGCAAACTCGAAAGTCAAAGTGTACGCGTTATTAATACAACCGATCAACAATGTGTAAGATTCCATGTTTGGTGTCATAGCGCTGTGCAGATGCTCACGACTCTTAACACATTACATGCAAAAGGTGTGGAAAGGGTATTGAAAGCCGAGATTCTCTGGAAAACTTAAAAGAAACAGTCTCTTGAAGATATTGAAAATATATTGAAGCGTACACACGTGAGCGGTGTACGGGTTGGTGAGGTGCTAACGGATTTTCAGAATAGACTAGGGTACTATTTAAATGATAGCAAGGCAGGGATTTAGGATTAATCTGATAGCTCGGTATTGTTTAAATAGTAGTATTCAAATGTAATTGTGGTTTTTATTAATGCAGTAGCAGGAATTTTGAATTAAAATAGTTAACTCAGTGTTTCGAGGGGATGTATATCAAGATAGCTCCGTAGATGGAAAGATTTTTCGATAAGTAGTTGAAGATAGACTGTCGCGCGCAGGTGTTTCATACGAGACTCAGATAGGGAAAGTCGCTACCACTTATTGATTTTATGGAAAATATTAAATCCTATTAATACCAAATCGTTGAGGACCTTCCGGAACATTTTAATTTATTTTAATGATAGACAAGAACGCGAGAATAGGAACACCAAGGACATTTCATAGACAACATTCGGCTGGTTCGACAAAGAAGCCATCTAACACGATATTGTAGTGAGCTTACGAAATATACTCAAAATTGTACAGTATTTTAACGTTTGTAAATAGAAAAAATAATGATTCGTGAGCTCAAAAGAGTTTGTGATGTAAATAAGAATAAATGTTAAATTTTTATTGTTGAAAAAGATTGATTATATTAGTTGCCATCAATCTAATAATTCGTTTCAATCAATAAAACGTGATAAATCAAATAATCGTGATTGTGTACAGAATTCAACGTCCACATGCAACAGATAAGGAGTAATGGGCTGTATGTCGAAACCCATGATTAAATTAAAAGTAAAATTAATAAATTAGCGTTAACATTGACATAATTTATGATAATAGCTAGGCAACGGAAGAAATAGCAATATTAATAATAACAGTGGAAGTAATATCCTTCACAATATTAAATGTTGTTTTAAATAGTATTCAGATTTAGCAATAGTAAAAATATCGAAGAGAGGGAAAGATATTTAAGAGTATCTATTAATTATATTAATCCCCCCTTTGCATTTCATATTATGTAATTTAATTTGGTTAGTTAGTTGGTTGTTAGTGATTCAGGGTGCGTCAACTGCTAAGATCATTAGTCTCATAAGTGTAGTTTACGTATTTCCCTCGAGAGGTGGCGGTTATCTTCTTCCACTTGAAGGCGAGATCTGGCGCCGACCTAACGTCGGCTAGCGGAGTTTCCCCAACAACGTATCGCCCACCAGCGGGGCGCTGCCCCAATCGGGAAAAACTCGAAGCTCTCCATCGGGATGGGGACATTTTTGTCATTCGTGTCTAATGGATATTTTGAACGGATAACACTCCGCCAGACAAGCTCACTCCCTCTGCTAACGCCCGCTCGAGCAAGGAAAACTCATCTTAAAAAAATTAAAATTACTAAAAAAGGGCTTATCTAACATATAACAATATGTATATCATTGGATTCGTCTTTTTACGTTCGTCATGATGGATTAAAAAGTTATCTATATTTCCATTTGAAAAAACAAAGTTACCCCACTATCTTGTAAAATACAAGTGATAAAATAGAAATGAATACATGTATCAATTACACCCATTCCCTCATGCATTTCCGTGAAAATTGAATTACAATAACTTCGACCGTTCAAAAACTGCAGGAGGTGTTAAAGGTACGTGGCTCACCATGTATACTGGGTAAGCAGTAGCGGGAAAGCAAAAAGGCTACAGTGAATAAGTGTCCAAAACTGAACTTCACTTCATTTCTCCTGCCAAACGTCTTTGATAAGCTCATCCATTAGAAACGTGTAGTTAGGATAATTATTTCCCTGTACTTAATAAATTGATACACTCGTAATTCTAATTGTATTGTCTCCATTTTCTCAGATTCATGCAAATAAAGTTGTCGAGACAATAGTTTCCTTGCGTGTTAAAATAAATCGAATTTTGCACTTGTTTTGAATTTGTGCATATCTATTATTCAAAATAAAATGAAATAATTGTAGTAAAAAATTTGTATGAGTCCATTGGGACCAATTACAAAGCACTTGCTCGAAATAATGGTTAGTTCTTGATTTCTCTCTCATTGCCTTCAGTTACCTCCATCCCTGTAAATAAAGAGAACACTGATTTTTGCCATTGCGAGTTGTATGAACTCGCAATTAGGAGAATATTATACGAAGCTCTCTTTGATCTTGAAATTCACATTAAATTTCCACGGTATTTCCAGGTCTCGGTTCTTCCTGTCCTACCCTTCCTGAAATTTACTTCAACTTTTTTGTTGCTTTTCGACCTTACGCTGACAACTTCTCTACACTTTGGTACGTAAACATCGAAAACAAACAACTGCGGAAATTTCAATGATGGAGCCATAAAACACTCGAGAAATGCGAACTACTTTGTTATTAATGTCGCAAGAAGTTGCGTGTGGCAGTTGCTCGTTGAAGTGCAATACAAACTTTTTTGGCATGCGACTCGTGCTGTGGAGTTTGGACCCTCCTTACTCATACAAAGTTTCACGCACGTTATTCATTATATGTTCTTCTTTCAATTGCGTTTTTTCTGAAGAACAATACGAGCAAGCTTAATGACCTGTTTCCCAATACGATCGTATTTAAATTTTTCAGTACACTATGCATGTAATCTAGTTATTTAAATCCCTTCTTTACGATTTCCTAGTTATATAAGAAAATAATAGTACATTAGCATAGATTCTAGAATTATGGTGTAATATCGGTTTCTTTGATCACAAAAGATACTGCTTTCTGATAAATCTGTAAAATATGTATTGGCAAATGTAGGACAATTGCCAGTATATCTCACAAACTACTGTTCAATTGTAAAATGTATATATTTCTGCAAAGCTCGCTTTCCTTCTAATTTTGCAGTACCATGAAAGTGGAGTATAGGCACCCAGTTAACTATTAAACACAACTAAATACACTCGATGTACACCCTCAAACATAAGGCAGGGAAAACAGAATTCAGACATCTGGCAATCAGAATTGTTTATTACAACTTCAGTGCCTGTTAGTTGCTGGTCTGCCTTGAGGATCGGAACAACTCATACTTTAGTTTGTGATTTTTCACCTCCCTTCGCATTTGATCAGTTTTCGATCTTACTCATTCATTTGAAGACTGCCTTGAATATCGTGTACCCTTTTAATTCGACAAAGGACTTTTTACTTTTTGGTAGTGCAGATCGGTATTTGTTTAAATGACTTGTCCTACTTAAAAGCAAATAGTAAATTTTACAAATGATGTTTATATGTAACTATTGAAAAATATATCGAAAAGGTTATTAAAGGTCAAGGTTATAAAAGTATTTTCATTAATTGATATTCAGATGGTTTTGTTGAGAAAATTAATTAAAAAGAAATAATCGAAGATCACTAACACATAATGTTAGATTAAAACATGTAAAAGGTTATACATGTGTTTGATTAAGTGTATTGAATGTACTATTCCGGGAGGTGGCGATGCTCTTTCTCGCTAGGACGCAATGCGAGGTGACGAGCTACATGTCGTCTTGCGCGTTTTCTCTATTGCCTCTGAGCCACCGCAAGCGATTTACAGACTACGACATAGGCTTTTCTATATCGCAGTTCCATAGATTCTTAAATATACCCAGAATTAATACTTGTTCCATGAGCTTAAATCAAGCATATGAGCAAACATGTTAATTCATATCGTGTAACCCATTCAAAGTACGTCCAGCAGAAACTCCGCTCCCGAAATTTGCGCGCGGGCGGCCAGCACCAGCTAGTATCACCTCGACGCACGCCACTCCGCCCCGCCCCATTCTGTCCCACCCGCCCCCGCCCGCCACCCCTCGCCCCGCCCGGCCCCGCCCACTCCGCCCGCCCCGCGCTGGAGTTTACTCCTGGCGGGCGCGTCACCCGCGCTTTAAAATGCATGAGAGGCATATGCAGCGCGCAGTGGCTCCGCGTCCCGCCCCTCCCCCTCCCCCTCCCCCTCCCCGCCCCACCCCATCCCTCCCCCCACCCCGCCGTGCTACGCTTTCGCGGGACCGCGCGCGACTCTCCGCCTTCGCCTTTGCCTTCGTTCACACGGGCGCCGCATGGTGGAACGGAACGAGACTAAACGAGCGGATAATTAATAAATCCACACATACACTTAAATAAATAACAGGTGACCGTTAAGAAATGGAAGAAAAAAATGGCTTGCAACTCGCATTTAGATGGTTTCAGATCGCAACAGAGTGAGCGATGCAAAATGTCCACTGATTAGGATATTCATAACTCAAGACATCGAAGTCACGTCTGGCCCAATCAAAGATATTTCTTGTGATTTTGTCTCGCCAAACTTTAATGCATGAAGAGTGGTTTACCAATCAGTGTCAAATACCACACGTGAAACTTCATTACATAATATTTTTTCATCACATGTGCTTCGAGAAGAAGTTATCATCTTCGACCCCGCCTTCTCTACAGTCCCTAGAAGTCCGTTACATTTAGTCACAGGTAGCCTACACGTTTAGAATAAATATTCTCGTGTGATATGATTTCATGGGAATGATAGAAAGTGTGTACACTTGGCGTTTGACTTGTCGGCCACTGTGCGTCGTATCTGCCTTGTGCGGGCGCGTCTCTCGCCCCAGGCCCTCGCCCGCCACGCTGCTCTTCCACACACACACTTTCTCGCGTATTCCGCTCGCCCTGAGCACACAGTCTTCCCAAACAAACGCTCCCGTGGGCGCTGTCAGCATTTCAGCCCCAGCAGCTGCGCCGTTTCTGCGTTTATCCTCACTTCGCTACCGCCGTGCCACGCCCACCGAGGACCCCTTCGAGGAAACTGCGATGATGGGTGAGATGGTGATCAGCCTCCATCACCATCTTCACTTTAATCAGCCCTCAAGCATTGGTACAACCATCACTACCACTACAATCACCATCAACATCATCACCACCACCAACACAACTACCACTACCTCTACCACCGTAACCGTTACCACTATAATCATCATATCTCTTCTTTCATCACTCTCAACACCACCCCTACACTCAACGTCTACTACAACATCCACCGTCAATACAGCCACCTCCATAGACGTCTTCAGTACCACCTCAAATAACCATGCAATTACCATTATTATACAACAACCTACACCCCCAATATCACCCTCACTAACACAATTATTACTACCCCCATATCTTTCATTACAATGTTCATGTGCTTATCATTTTCAAATCGCATCTTGCTCTGAAATCGGCGAGGGGAAAGTGACAAATTACAGAACAACTCCCTCCAGTCTCAACGACACCCCACGTCATCGACCCTATTCATTTACATGGTTTTACTTTACTTCCTTCTCGTCGGCTAAGGTGGAACAGAGTAACAACAGAACACTGTTTCTGACCGCGAGGTCTAGGGTTCTAAGGTGGACTTTCAACTCTAGCAAGGAAGGACTTTCAACACTAGGAAGAATTTAGCCGCTGACTGATGGAGAATCCTTATGGCCGAGTGCTCTGATCGGTATTTTCCGTGCTTCCCCCGATCAATATCTGGCCCATGCCGGAATAGTACCCTAACAAACAAGTTACAGACTGTGCGCAGTCTTTCCTGCCTCTCCTTTCACCTTCACAACACACACACACAAGTATTCCACCAATACACATCACACATGCCAGGAGACTTGTCGGAAGATTAGATCCCGTCCTGGTTGAGACGGTGTCCCCTGGCGGAGAAACATGGAGGCTGCAAGCTTCAAGCTGGCGTGTAGGTCGGCTTCGGTTCTCAGAAAGCGAGGGACATTGCATACTCCCGGTATACATAAGGAATTACACTTACGGCAGAATAACATTTCATGACCACAGCAGTGGATGCGCTCGAACACACAAAACAGTCATCAAAATCACTCCCTTTTCCCCTTTCTTTTCTCGCGCACTGTCTTTGACGCTTCTTTGCAGCCCTTAACTCTCCATGTCTGTGCTCGTTGCGCCTTGATCTGCCCGAGGCAACGCGTCGCGCTTCTCTCTCTCTCTCTCTCTCTCTCTCTCTCTCTCTCTCTCTCTCTCTCTCTCTCTCTCTCTCCCCTCCTTATTCGCCGCTGACCTCTCTCCTCGAGAGCAAACCCTTAAAATCTCGGCCCACTCCATCCCGGCAGTGCTCTTCAAACCTTATTTCCTTCATCTTTAGCCTCGCATACGTAGAATAGAAAAAGTATTGTCGTCGCGCGAGAAAAATTCGATCTCCAGATTTTCACGGAAATAACTGGAAAGAGAACTCTGATAAAGGGATGTGTCTGACGGTGAGAAGAAAGGTTGACGGAATTACCCTGCTATTTGTAGTAATGTTCAATGAATCAGTATTTGGCAAATAGAAATGGAATAAAGCAGTTTTTTCATTCTCCCATCTATTTGATCTCTTTAAATTTCACCTTTCAAAAAGAAAATCTTGCTGTTTTATTAAGTAAGTGGACGGTAATTGTAAATACTGATTTCTGTTTATTGTATATGGGCGATAAAAGCAAATTTACCAGGAAAGTCGATTTCGCTATCTAAAATCATCGGAAGTATTATTCATAGTTTCTGACGCAGCGCGACGCACATACACCTCCACTACCGCTTCTTTCCTTGGGATCGCTTCTTTTTCACACTACTCAATACCGAGTCGAGAGGTCCAAACGCATTGAAGGGAATTGATCCAGAACGTCTCACAAAGGAGCTTACACACTTCTTTTCATCCCGTGGCAATATATTCTTCATATGTGTCAAGGCGCCTGATAACACGGTACAATGAAATTACCCCCGGGTATTACATTACATCGAATATTCAACTGCAGATCGCTTATTCCGCATCGCTGCTCCGAGCGGCGTTGCCGAGCTGCGGCCGAAAAGTCCTTCCCGTTGGCCCGGGGCTCCGGGCGCCGTCGTTTCGAATCGCGAGGGCCCCACCCCGCCCTCCGCGCCCACGTCCATTCCCTCTCCCTCCCCTCCCCTCCTCTTCCTCTGGCTCGCCGCATATCGAACGTGCCCCGTGGCGAAGTCCAGCCACATGGCGGCGGTGGCGGCGTACGGGTGGTGGCAATGGTGGCAGAAGCGAAGATGGCGACGGAGGGGGGGTGTATGAAGAGGATGGGGATGTCGATGAGGGCAGCAAGGATAAAGGCTTGGCCGCGAAGGCGGACGCTTTGGTGAAGCGGTGATGATGTGAAGGTGATGGCTGTGGGGTGATGTCGTTGTGGCGGTGATGTGAAGGCGCTGGTGGAGAGGGTCGGTGGTGATAGTGAGGCAGTGGCATGGACGCGCTCTAATGGTAGGGTTATGACAGTGAGACGATGATAGTGAGACACTCACTGAGTGGCAATGGCAGGGAAGGGATTCTGGAGAAGGTGGCTTTGATGGAGAAGGCAACGGAAGTGACGGTTCAGGCGGTGGTGACGACGATAAAGGCAATTTCACAGAAACGTGAGGGTCGATTGGTGGCTGTGAGGGAGACTGTAGAGGCGATGCGGTTGTGGGGTTGTGGACCATCGTCTGGGGTAGTGGCAGCGGGGTCGAACTCCACCAGTGATAAAGGCTGCGACGGTTGATAGCCAACTCTACCATCACCATCTGCGACTTTTTCTGGCGTCAGAGTCGAGCGCAGTTGTGGTGGCGGCAGCGGCGGTCGGTCCGGGAGAGGAGCCAGAGGCGAGGAGTGAGGCAGCGGTGAGGGGTGGCGGCGTTGGCGGTGGCGGAGGCGGGCGGCTGCCAACCCGTTTGCGGCTGACCCTCTCTCACACCAAAAATCGCGCGAGGGCCCCGCCCTCATCCCAGAGTCCATGCCTCTGAGGCAACTTGTCCGGAGTTCGGGTGAAGCTCCCTCGTCCCTTCTGGGCCCTCGGGTTCACATCCAGGTCGCAGCGTATTGAATTGGATGGCGACAAAACTTCGCTTGCAACATTTTTCCTGAATATGTAATTCTTCCCAGTATCTTCACATGTTTCTTTTTCTTCTATTCAATTTATCAAGTTATTTAGTTGTATCGAAACTAGCAGTAAACCGCGCGTCAGTCATCAGAAATATAACAACAGAATAATTCGTTGCAAAATTCCGATCTACTCTATCTACAGGGCAGACGCAACATTGCCCCATCCAAGAGAGGAAAGAGGTAATCACAGGAAAGCATCACAGACTTTTTCGGAAAATAAATGTTCTTTTAAGAGAAAAGTCATAATCTTTGTTCAATATACGTTTAATTATTGATGTACTTTTATAGATTTTTAAGAGTTGTTCAGCATTTAACTAAATATTTTCATTTTACCTCATTATTTACGATTCGTTACCAAAGTTCAACCAAGTTTTCTTTTCATACCCCGAGGTATCTTCCCCAACGATATCTGATAAACGCCAGCCTTGTACTTACTGGTACTAGCTCCATTCACTCGTGATAATAAATACTAAAGAAGATCAAAATATCATAAGATGCGGTGCTGAATTAAGATTTTTTTCTGCGAAATAAATAGTCGTGAAAGTATCAAAATTAATACTCATATCTAGTGATAGAATTTAACAATTTCAACGATGAGTATAAGACTTATTGCTGAAGAACTTTTCGTTTTTAATTTCCAAATTTGACCAACTGATTACTCAGTTGAAAAACTGACTAAACTTAAATACCTGATTTTAACATTAATAACTGATTGAATTTTAGTTTACCCGTACAGTTTAATTAAAAAGCAACATATTTGTGGCTCAGATATTAGTTCTTACAATATTTTGTTCTGAGACTTTCTTCCTTTGCAGACCTTGTAAAAACTATTATACAATTTCAAACCGTTGGGCTATGTCTTAGCTTTTAAGGTCAATAGCTATCAATATTCAAGTTAATGTGTTCCTAAGTATGAAAGATGAAGGATATAACTGAGACGATTTTTTTTTTTCGTTTTGTCCATAAGAAAATACACTGTCCGTTCTAAATTTCACCACTCTGATTGCCGGAACATTACAAAAGGGTGTCAGGCCTGACCTCTACAGTGAAGGTTGAATGTCGAATGACATATATCGATCCAAAAGTTACTTTTAAAACATTAATATTTTTTTTAATTCTTTTGTTCAACTTGATAATTCAAAGAGGATTTTTGTTGTTAGTGAATATTTGTGAATAATACAAAAATCTATAATAATGTTTATGATCACGAAATGTTTCTTACAATATCAATACTGTTAACACTTATTGACACTTTTTGACGTTGAATATTGATTTCTTCAGTCATCACAAGTATTTTTATAAAGGTAAAGAATTATTCCATGGTGGCTCAGCAAAAGACCCATTGCGATGGAATGATCTGCATTGTTTTGTCGACATCGGACATATAGAAATGACCTTTTTGTAAGTTATTTGCTTGATATATTATCACAAATGTCTCTTCTGTAATGTCTAAAAATCTAATCAACTCTCTTCGAAAAATTAAGAATACAACAAAGAACTTATTGAACATCTTCTGTAAATATAATATGCAAAAATTATTTATTTACAAAGTAAATCATAAACTTTATTTTATATCTCTCATACCCACACTCCTTAAAGTTTGAGGGGACGTGCATGTACTCTTACATAATAAAATGAGCTATAGTGTATCGATAATTTAAACATTTAAGAACAATATTAACAGGTACACTAACGATCAATTTTCCCTGGGACATTTATAAGAAATAGAAGATTTGGATGTATTTGATCATGATTATTTTAATCATCCAGCTTACCACGCATTAGAAAAATACTGATAAATGGACATTTTGAAGCAACTATTGATTCACACCAGAAAATAAACAAGTTCAATTATAGTAGTAATGTAAAAGTAATCATAGTAAATTATGGTACTTTAAAAAGAAGTTACATTTATAGTATATTTTACCCGAGCATACAAGGGTAAATTTCTAGCAGAGTTTGTATATATCCAGGTTTATTTATTCGATTCACAAAGGAAATCTTGAACATTTCTCTTTTGCTGGCAGCGGAGTAAGGCATAAAGATGTCTCATGAAACAGCATAGCCAATTACAAAGGGCTCTCTTCACAATATTAATAAAATGTAACTAAGTTATGAAAAATTAACTTGTTTTCACTATGCTCTTTCTGAAGGAAAGTAAAATTCACTATAAATGTGTAAGAAAATATAAAGAAACTTCTCTTCAGCAAAAAAGTGTATTCTTAAGTTTTTTGTTTTTTTTTTGCTATCTTTACCATGTTTGTTTACGTTCCGAAAAATCTCTTGAAATTAAGAGGTAAAATTATTTTAAGAAATTTAAACACATTCAGAATTCTTCCGTACATCACGCTTTCTTTAGATGGATGTTGTTTGAGTTTGAGTAATCCTACCTTACATGCATGTACTACAATACACTCACATAAACAACATACAGAATAAAGAAATATTTCTTAAATAAGTTCTCAAAGCCGAAGAGAATACACAGCTTACTTTTGGTCATTTGTTCACTTTGATTGCCTCCAAATTTTGAAATCGAGTAATTAGATTTCATAATATGTAAAATGCAGTACTAAAACTAAAGCTAAAACTTTCTTAGAAGTGTGTGTACGATTTCATTACTTAGAAAATTCGTGAAACGTCAATGCATTGAAGCAATTTCAATTTAAAGACACTTTGACCAGAGATGACTCTTTTAACGAGTTTATCTGTGCACTCAAAGATGGTGGCACTTGTAACGAAAATGAGCCAGATTTAATGTTTGCTGTTTTGTTTTATAGCATCAATTTCGCAGCTCCTCTAGCGAGCCTGCAGTTAACTGTAGAAGGTCGAAGGCTAGCCGGACTGAGATACCACAAATGACCAGAGAGGCTAGAGTTTCAGTTTCGCAGAGGCCTCTTTATTGAATCTAAATTCATTGGAGGCAGCCAATAGAGGGTTCAGGCCGTTGGACAATATGGGGCAGTTGACAACTCGACCCCTCACTGACCTTCCCCTTCTCCCACCCATTCTCCCTCCTCCTCCACCTCTACCGCCTCTCATTCTCCTCTTGTCTTCCCCCAAACGATCCTACACCGACCCGCTTTTCGCCACCAATGCCTTGCTTCATTGCCGCGTTCCGTTTCTGGGCTGGTCGCTACCCTCGCCCACCCATTCTCTCGCGCCTCCCTTTTCTTTTCGCCCTTTTTTCCCCTTCTCTCTCGCCACGCCCACGCGCGCGCCGTCCTCCCCCTTCCCCTCCCCCCCCAGCCGCGGCTGTGCGTTGCCGCCGGCACCTCTGTATCGCACCGCGTTGCGCCCTGGCATTGAAAGCTGCGGAACCGGGAGCGAGCTCATCCAATCAGGCTCTTCATTTCCTGAATATCGCCGGCGGCGGCCACGCACAGTGGCCGAGAACGCATTTCAAGGCGGACGTGCGCCTTAAATCGTTGGATCGAAGTGGATTGTTATTTTCGTTTCGTGACAGCCTGTGAATGCCAGGGTTCTGTTTCACAGCGCAATCAATATTCTTTTTACTTTTACTTTTTTTCCATTAATACATTTTATAGTTTTTTTTCTTGCCCCAGTATTCTTATTCATTGCAGTTTCCTGCAGATTGCAAAACAAAATTATGTATCTTGCAGAAATCTATTTTTCTTGTATTAATTTGTCGTAAGCATCACTACATTACTTTTAATCGTGCTCGATTTCATGAATATTTGATTTCTTACGAGAAGTTGATAAATAACTTATTTCGCCTTTGCTTTCTCGCATATTCTTCGCACGATTTCAAATATTTACATATCGGTTATTATGAAATAACTTTCAATCATTGCTTTGTCTTTTATTCGTCTCACATTTTTACGTGTCTTCTACCACCCAATCTCAAATATGTGTCGCTCTGAAACAAGATTTATAAGACCACATTTCTCACTTATTTCCCTATTATTTCCAATTCATTATGAAGCAATAGGCAGCAGTGATCAAAAAACCATTCTATTTAATTTTTAATACAGAGAATGTATCGACGCAACAAATCTATCCCGTAAAATTATTTTTTCCTAAGTTATTTCCCTTAAAAATTCTCAAAGCATATGTATTTAAAGGTCATATCCAGAAAGAAAATCGATTTAATGACAAATTTTCAAACATTAAAACGAAAATACAAAATATAACCATACATTAAAACAAAGTTAATAAGTATATATGTTAAAACAAAACTGATACGGAAAGGTTAGAAGGTGGGGAAAAAGTTAAAGTGAAGTCTACCAACGATTCAATCCTTGCTCTTATTGAGATGAAGAAATAAGATGAATGTGTAGGAGCTACCAATGCAGACGGTGTAGTGTGCTCAAAGAATATATGTTGATACAGATTTTAAGGAAGTGATCCTTCGAGTATCCTCTCCAAACTGTTGCTTCCGACTACTGCTTAGAAGCAAAAAGAGTGCGAGCTGACCGATCCTCCGCCTGCTCCAACATTTCGCTGCCCTGCGCAGAGCCAAAGGGATTTCAAAGAGCGACGGCTCTCCACCGCCTTCTCTTTCTTCTGCTGCTGATCTATTTCATATACGAGTTTGCTTAAATAATATGCTTTGAGCAAGCCATGTGCCAAATAAATATTTGACAAATGAAGCAGAGTAATTAGAGAACATATTACGGTGATAGTTTTCCGAAATGACTCTTCAGAAATAAACACAATCGATATGTATAGCGTGCAGGACATCTCTACCCATGACAAATTTTAACAATAGTTTAATTTTACTGATGATATTTTACACATGTATACAATTGGTATTACTATTTACATACATAATATTGAAAGGATAATAATATTTATCGGATGGCCATCTATGGGTGACGGAATATAAAATGCTGTAAAATTTTCCTTCGACTTAAAGTATTTTAGTCATATCTGAAAACCTTGAAACTCGTGCCACTTCGGGGTAAATAAATAATTCAACAAACTATAAGGGCAAGTTATCATGTTCAACTTAATTCACTGGTACTCATAAATTAATACTAGAATCATAGAAGTCCTTCGTCAACACGATCTTACAGAAATAAAAAACAGGAAGGTATGAAAATGTTTTCATTGCTCATTGTTTACAATAATTCCCTGAAATTACTTGCAACTTGAAATTATATTAAATTTGATCAATAATAATTAAAAACGGTGAATACTTCATGACGTATTTTTCCCCTATTGCAGTTACTAGAGATTTTTATAGCCAAAAAGTATTTTACATTAACATTTACCACATGAAATTTCTACACATTTTCCCCTTCACAAACCGTCCCTTACCACAAAATTTCTACTCCCATATGTTTCACATATATCGAAAAAGGTGAAGAAACAAATCAATCTCTCGGAGCAAGGATACAAAGACTTCAAAATACTTTTTCAGGCAACAACTGAATTTTGAATTGGAAGCTATTAAATACAGGAGCAAAGACTGAAGAAACATAAACATTGAATGATGCGAAAACTGGCATTGAAGCTTTTCGTGAATGAGAATTTGGCCGGCGCGATCCAAATCAACATATTGCCTTTACCTACTCCGCAATGAAAGAGCAGTTTAAAGAGTGAGAAAGCAGATACACTACTTTGCAAAAGAGGAATAAATGCTTAGGTGAGAGTTACGAATTATACAGAATCTGAAGTTAAAGGGAAAAGAATGAGATAAAGAGAGGTGGGCGTATAAAACAAGCAAAAGAAGTTCTTGAATACACATAGAATGATAAGCGAGTACTCGTTGAAAACACAGAGAAATCTAAAGAGAATTTGCGAGAATCCGAGAGTGAACAAACGAGCGAGCGAGAGAGAGAAGAGCAGAACAAAGACGTAATACCGGAAATAGAAAGAGACGAAGAGAACGAACGCTCCGAAAGAAAAAGAGAGGCACCCGAAGGTGTCGCACTCTGGTGCGGGGTAGGTAAATCACCGGGAACAGCTGCGCCGCCACCTCTGTTCTTGCCCTCCGCCTCATCCCTCCACCCCCTCCTCCTCCTCCTTCTCCTCCACCACTCTGCTTCACTCTCTCCATTCCATGTCCCGCGTCTCACACTACGCACCGTGCGTCGAGACAGAAAATTTTATGGCAGGAATAAATCCCCAGGTACTAAGTCCAAACAATTGGTTTAGGGCAGGTGACAGTCCAGGGCGTTGTAAACACGGCCGGCGGCAGCGACGGTCGCGGAAGTCGCTGCTTTAGGGACTTTTTATTCCGTCTGCGTGACGCTGCGTTCGGCTGAAACAACAGCATAACACTCGACTCATAAACCTAACTGGAGCCCTGAACAACGCGTCATGACTGCATGAGGGAACGGTCATCGGCTCAAACAAACTCGATCACCGTGTAAATTTTTAAATTCCCCTTTTAAAACTATTTTATGTGAGGTTATTTAGAATCGCATACACAGCCAAAGCTATGAATGATAAATCTAATAGTTTTACATACCAGTGATATAGATTTAATTTTACCATTTTTTTACATTATGTTTTAAGTTTCCCTTTACTAGCAAATCCTATGATACATACAGTAATAGGATAACTTGAACGACTTTCCTTCCATTTTTTAGACCATTACAGTTTCACCACGCAGGAAAAGCGAGTCAGCGACAGGAGAATCACGCCTCAGTTTGTTGCTAGGGAAATGGATATTTCTTCCGCGTTGTTCTGGCACATTACTTTTTATACTGAAAACCATACACAGCAGACAGGCAAAGAGAGTGTCTGGGGGAAGGCGAAGAATGAAATAGTATTATTATGTAATATAAAATAGACAAAATATTTCGCGGTAAATGTGTAAAAAAAACTCCAAAAGACTTGCCCAATGTATGCAATAAAATATGAACACACAGGTAGCCTGCACCTAAATTAAGTGGTTCATGTATCTCATACAAAAATTCAGACAGAACGCATTCTTCTGGATACCTCTTCTGTCATCATTCGGTGTGGTTTTCCAACACATTTAGTTGATGTGGGTGGATGCAACAAGGAAAGGTCACGGTTGGGTGACATCGGGATCTAAATGAATTTTCGTTCATTCGAAAGTACTCAAAGAAACATTTCAAAATGTGAAGTGACATGAACAAAAACATTACACTATTTCGGCCAATTTTTACAAAGATCGTTCTACAAAAGGGCATCCCCGGATAAGATTGTAAAAGGTTCCCCTAAACCAAATGACTTATGAGTGGTTACATTATAATTCTAACATAGAAATAATATCTTTGAAAGGTTTCTTAGCCACCGTCCCAACACCCACACCCCTGTACAGTCAAACACGTGTTTTTTTTCGACAACTTAACACTATTTTATCTAACTGAAAAAATATGATAAATAAGAAAACAGTTTATGCTACCAGAAAAATAGTTTTTGATATTTTCTCACACCCAAATTCAAACACAAGTAATTATTTTTGAAAAATAAAAAATAATTTTTATTGTGTCTTAGAACCATAGATCAGGTTCGAAAAAACCTCAAATCTCTCTCTTACACCACAAATTGTGACTTTTTTCAGACTGTTTCGACAACTGGGCTGCAGTTAAAAGCGTAAAAACCATTTTCCAATTGAACTGTTTAATACGATTTAATAAATATTTTGTTTTATTCTTTTCCTATTTTTTCAAAAAAATACATAAATGTAATTTTTTTAAATATCTCACATGTCTTGATTATGCACATTTCGAGCGGTTTGTATACATTATTACACTACTAAGTAAAAGTGCTTCCAATAATACGCTCAACGCCCCTTAAGGGGCTTGGAGACGCGTTGCGTCAAGGTGTAGACGCAACAAATTAAAAAAAAAACAACTACTAATTAAGTTTATCGAAAACTCTCTCTGTGAACAAGAGGTGCAAATTTCGCATTTATAGTAACGCTTAAACGTAATTTTCATAGAAACGGCTCCAAATTTTTCAATTAAAATTACTATTTATGACGATATTTTACGGTTCTTTAATATTATTAAATATTCAAGAAAAGTATTTCAATTCTATTATTCGGAAACTGAAAAGTTTAGAAAAAAAAGTACTTCGGGTGACAACAGATGGCAACCAGCATGAGTATGTGGCATGTCAGAATAGCTAGCCCAGACTAAATAAAATAGAAAACTAATACGAGAATGTCTGTTCCATTCTGTATTACCACTAATTTTGTTTAATTTTATACTATAATTGATACTTTTCGTGTCGTTTCTCTGAGGATGAATGAGCCAGGCAACTATATTTAAAACTTATTTTAATACAATCTTCCTTAGAACAAATAAAAAATACAACAAAATAAAGTACTTTTAAAATTTTAAAGATTTATTGGTACAACACTGTTTTAATAGGTACTAAACTCTTTTGGTAATTTTATATAACATATTGTCATGCTCAGAAGATGGAAACGAGTCATTCACAATGTCTGCAGGAAACATCCATTTGGATTATTTAAGAAACAGAATTGAAGAAGAACCTCTTACGGAAACGAACCATCTTTAAAATTTCTTTTGGAATACATGCACAGAAATAGCTGTAAATTAATATCAAATAAGTAACTTTCTCACCAAAACAGCGAGTTAAGAAACGCCTGCAGATTAGACTACACCGCAACACAGCAGTGCGTTGCAGAATTATCTAAGTTAATTGAAAAGTTATTTCGAGCGCGTTACTGCTAAGGTCATTAGTCCCGTAAGTGTAACACATGTTTTATTGCGTGAGGTGGAGGTAATCTTCTCTTGCGAGATCCGGTGTCGACCTGTACATCAGCATGCTTTTTTTTCAACCTGATATCTCCCACCAGCGGGGCACCGACCCAGTCCGGACAAGCTCTAAGCTCCTGACCAGTCCCCCGATATGCATGGTGTAATGCATATGAGTGTAAGTGCGTATAAGTGAGGATAAGAAAAGGAAGAGGAAGGAAAGATCGCACGCTGTTCGTGGCCCCTTTATTATGGTACTCCGCTATTCATCTGGTGTTGGTAGGAGGATCTAGAGAAAACTACCGATCAGAGCAGCCGGTCGCTAGAATTCTCCTCCAGAAATCTAAGTTGAACTCCGGAATTACCAAAAAATTCAGCGTTGTTATTTTTGTAACAATATTAGTACATTATATTATAATATTAAATTAAAAATATTATAATTATAACATTAAAATTTCATTTACAAAATAACAATCGATATATTGATACGAATGTAAGAATCCAAACGCAATAAAATGAACATACGTCATAAGTTAACTTCCAGTTGACTGTTACTTTCTCTCATATACATACGTTTAAACGGGGTAATATACGTAGTATAGAGAAAGTTATGTAATGCTGCGCGAAAAAAACGGCGAATTTTTGGCAGAAAAACTCTTATTTGCGGGCTCTGATTACAAAAAGTCGATAAATTCTGTTGATGAAACAAGGCTACATTTACTTAACGTTAATGTTACAGTGTCTCTATATTTTAAAAAATGAGACATTCAGCTACATTATACTCAGGAAGATAATATATACAGATATGCATAAAATTGATGTTACGTAATAATACCGTAGTTTTATATGCATTCATAAGGCAATATTTTGGATGCCCTTCAGATCTGGATGTTCAATTTTTATGTGAAATTATCCTTGTTTGTCTGTATTTTTGCTGCACATTACGACAATTGAGATCGTTTCATGTTTGTTTCTTTCATGTAGTAAGGAAGGGCTTCTGTTCCTGACTGCCAAATAATTACAGATGATCACCGCAGGTGCTTCATTTGAATTTGTTTGAACTTTTTCCAAGTGATGTTTGAAGTGAGAGCAGAAATTTCAATCTAATAATATTACCTAAACCATTCTCAATAATGCAAGAAAGTATAAGCTGTTACAGCACCTGTAGATCTTATTTAAATACAGTTAACATTGTGTGAAAATTTAGTTAAGTTCAGAAATATAAAGTTGAAGTAAAAGAAAATGGGAATCTACAAGACTTGTAAGTGTAAACGTGGCAGTATATGTGAAATGGGAAAGTGAAAATGAAGCAACATTTAGCCAGAAATAATGCAACTTGCAATCATGAAACTTTGAAGTTCGTTTTCACAGAAATAGAAAAATACCATTTATCTCCCTTGACATCTGCATGCCTCAATTTAATTAAACACGTTTCAGGTAGATGTATCTTACTAAGGATCCATCACAGTGTTTCCTTTTTTAAAAATCGTTTAATCCTTACTTTATTCGCTATTCTTGCCATTCTGAAAGGTACATACACAGAAATAATTTAAACAGTGTATTACTGAAAGTAAATCAATAAGTCACGTCTTAATATTGTAACAACCCGCTTTGAACTGCCTGCTCCTTTTTTATTTCCTGAAAACATTTGAAAAGATAAGTAATGCGGATATTCACGCAGATTGCCGCAACGAAAGCTGACGAAGCTCTTCGCGCAGCTAGATTTCGCTCCGCGCCGCGCATTGATCTGCGATTTTCAGGGGCGTCTCTCAGATTTATCTGCTTACGGGCGCAATATACGACACCTCGTTTGGGCGAATCTTGTTTCCTTTTCGTTTACGTCAAGTTGTAAACGAGAAAAATAAAATTCTGTGCTTCTACAAAATTCGACACGCTTTCAGCACCCGTCCGAATCAATTTACTTTATCCTTCTTTATTCTCAACCATTTAGGAATCCAGGATATTTGACCGCACTCGATGGTTATTTGATGTAATTTGAAATTTCATGCATGGTTATTCTATATTTGAAAATAATGTAGAATAGCCATACATTAAATTTCAAATTTTAATGTAATCAGTAGGATTCCCTATTTGCTCCGAACAGTGAGTGACATGTATAACGCTTTAGGTTTACCCCGTGTAATGTTTTGGTGATTTTCGCCTTATAATCGTAGCGTGGAGTTTAATTGTAACTCTGAATATACTACCAAAACAACCCTCACAACAGTTTTTTTAAAGAAAGATCTAAGTCAAATATACATTACTTCACTTTTATCTAAAATAAATTGTTTTCCCCTACAGATGGAAATATCATGTTTATAGAGATTTAGATAAAATTTGAATTATCTTCTTCTGACCTCCGCTCCAGTGCTGTCGTTAAACAAAATAATAATTTTCATTTTAAATAATTGTGAATTTCAATACTCGCTAATGACTTGCGTTCATTAAAAGTTGATAAATACAGGTTTTAAAAATACAGACTTTAGAAATACAGGTTTTAAAATACGAACAATTGCCTTCAATATGTTAAAATTAGGATAATATTTCGCTATTAATT
Organism: Teleogryllus occipitalis; assembly: GCA_011170035.1. Lineage (NCBI taxonomy): Eukaryota > Metazoa > Arthropoda > Insecta > Orthoptera > Gryllidae > Teleogryllus > Teleogryllus occipitalis. Next base: position 85,311 of record BLKR01004223.1, on the reverse strand, counting down.
TAAGTGCATTTTTAAGAATATTTAGATGTAATTTTCATACAAGTCCGATTGTGTATCACAACACTAGACACTGCCTCCTGTCTCCTTGTTTAAGGTTCTGCTGCTGAAGTTATTGAACGAAAACACGTAAACTGCCGCGTTCAATCCGCGGGCTTCTAGAATTTTCATCCAGTCATTGATGTGTTTCAATCAACTTAGCTTATATCGAAAACTCCCACCGTGTGGCCTTAGACCTGATAGGTCCTCCCAGTCTTCTAAGGTTTGTCGTGGGCTCGCAAATGTATGGACTGCACTATACAGGTGGTACAATGTACTTACGAGGAGAGTTTTATGCCCTAAAAATCGTTAAATATGCTTTTGAAAATATGAATTTATGACCTAAAAATTCTGAAATATGTGCATTAATATTCAATTAAAATTAACAATATTTCATTTCCTTTATAAAACATTCTTGATAAAATTCAAGAGAAGCATATATAACCTAGCTTACTTCGCGGGAGAAATCATTGAAGTAAATATGCATCTTACTGAAGTATATATGTATGAAGTGTTGTATGTATTGTTTTATTTTTTGTCTGGTTTAAAAAATATGATATCAAGTAATATCCTATATTTACATAAGTATTTTATCACCTCTAGGAAAGAAAAAACTCGAACTGTAACAAGCTCTTTCTAATCAATAACCGCTCACAAATAAAAATATTCTATGAAAACATGAAATGTTTTTACAGGTAAGTCTCTATTTTGACGAAATATGCAAAATATGCTCCAATAATTACACGAATATGCACCAACAGGAAAAATCGGCCAAATATGCTCAAATATTCACTGAAAAATTAATTAACATAGCATCCAATTCTAACCAAATGTCAAGAAATTTCGCCTACCTCTGCCCTAAAGCAACGGAAAAAATATGCAAAATCATAGAAATCCGCTAACTAGTCATGACTTTATATACCGGATGACCCCATGATAAATGGAGGAGATATTAAATAAAGTTTGGGGTCGCCGACCTGCATAGGCGAGGTCGCTAAAGCTGAGAAGACGTAGTTGCATTGGCTTGAAGGGTCGCGTGTTCGAATCCCGCCCCGGTCATGAATGTTTGTGAGTGTCCGTACCGTTGCCTAAATCAGAAAAAAGAGTTTGGGGTATATCTGATAATACTCTCTATACGTAGAGTAAGCACACTTCACAGTATTCTCATGATATAGTTAAAGTCTACCCCACTGGGTTTACTATAATATCAGTTCTCCACTTACGAGTATTAACATTATGGATATAAAATGAAGCAAAAGTCGACTTGTTCGCCTATTATGGTTTTCAGTTGTTTAGCATAGTATTTGAAGAAAATTTTACAATAGATTCCACCACTATAGATATAAATGCAATGAACATTTAACGTGAGCGACTATGTAATAAGATACAATGACCATCTGTGGCCCTTAAAGTTCAGGCTAAGGCAACAATTGCGAGCTGAGAAGATTGAGGGCTCGAATCCCGCTATGGGCGTGAATTTCGTTTACTGGCATGGTTGGGCCTATTCGAATCACGTTTACTCAAGTTGTGAGTGAAGAAACGACGCATAGGCGAGAAAATTTCTGATCACAAGCCGTGCACAGGCCGTCGTGGATGACGCATGGACGAGAGTACTGCACCATTTTATTTCGATTCTAGAATATACTACATATCATATTGAATATTTTCTTCGTAATCTTTCAGGTTCAATAAAAACTGATGAAAAAATATGTCAATTTATTGTAACAATTTAAATCTAAAATTGTTAGTATATATATATATATATATATATATATATATATATATATATATATATTTTAAAACAAATTAATTAGTTAATATTTTAATGTTTTAGTATAAGACTCAAAAGGCATTATTTCAGCAAATGTTGAAAAATGTAAAAAAGTAATTATTGATGTTACGTAACAATAAACTAATTCATCCTACCCTTATGAAACGCAGCGTAACGCTGCATCAAACACCCTCCCCCTCTTTAGCATTACGTAATTTATAGTCGCCCCGTAACCAGTGTTGACATGCAGCGACTCACCCAGGATTTTTCTCTTGGGGAAGGGGATAGGTATAGACCCAGGCAAATTAACGTTTTCTTACGAAGAATGTTTTATTATACTGAATATAAAATATATTTTCGTTTGTTTACTCGTAGTTAAATATACTAATAATTGATATTAAGAATTAGTTTCATTAGTATAGAAAATTAGTAAGAGCTATATTTTTGGTTATGTATCAAGGGCTTCTATAAGGGAAGCTGAAGTCCCATGACCCTCTCCCGCTTGGGTTCTCCACCTATGACGTGTAATAATGTGTGTGTCTCATTATGTTGTGGGCGTGCGCGTGCGCGTGTGTGCGCAGCTGCCTGAACCGCGCCGACGTCATCAAGGTGCACGACGGGCGCGGGCCGAGCGCGCCGGCGCTGGCGCTGCTGTGCGGGGTGGGCGGCGCGCAGGACCTGCTGTCGTCGGGCCCGGACCTCTTCGTGGAGTTCGTGGCCAACTCGGCGTGGCCCGGCCAGGGCTTCAAGGCCTCCTTCCAGTTCCAGCCCGCGGAGCCCGGGGGGCTGCTGCAGCCGCCAGGTTGGGCGCGCATGCGCACGACGGACAGCGCGAACGCGACATCCATCGCCATGTTTCTACAAAACATCAATGTTTTAAACATCGATGTACTGAAGTCGATGTTTTTTGAACATCGATGCTCGATGTTTTTACGTTTACGATGTTTTGTTCGTGGATGAAAAATTCCCCAAATGACAATTTTGGAAAAGTTAAAATATGAAATAACTGATAGTGCCACTGTTTTCGAACCAGACAACGAACGCAATATGCAACGAACGCAATATGTACTACTTTCATTGAGACTGTTATTCCTCACTCAAAATGATCATGATGCCCTAACATTTCCTTCGACATTTCGCGCAACGAGAGGCATTTTTAAACTTCGTTTTCAGTTTAATTTTAATTATAAAATAAGATGCACGACCATTGTCAAATTCAATTTTGTTGTGCATGAAAATGTTAGAGGTTACTACACGTACTTTAAAACATTGATGTTCAAAAACATCGATGCTTTTTGGTCGATGTATTTTTAACATCAATATTTTAATTTTGAACATCGATGCTAGGCAACATTGATGTTTTGTTGTCGATGTCGCATCATTAACGCGCACGATACTCGCAAAGCGGTTGTTTTTGGTTTTGTTTTATATTTCATACATAGTTTGATTTATTTCTTAATATAACATTGTTATTTCGTCATAACGCAACCAAATGAACGAACAAAATGCCACTCCTAATGGTCGACGTCTTTTAAGGATTTTATCAGTCCGCCGTCCGTTAAGAACAGTCCAAACAAATGCGGTGAGGCAAAAAAGCAGTAAGAGTAATACTCCTAATACAAGAAAATTTATTTTTCATATTTAAAATTTTTATACAAGGAGTTTTTATAAGTAAAAGCATTGTACGATACACGGAGGATATCTCAAATAATATACTTATTTGCCCCATATCGGCTTAAATCCATTATAGCCATTATCGGCCTAATACTGTTAATAATTATTACACGCTTCAAAAGGGGGTAAGAAAATTATACAGAACGGTGCACTTACTTATTGGACCATTTCTGATTTGTTTTCTAAAGACATATCTACCACTTATTGTTGTAAATGTAATTTTGGCTGTAAGCGAAAAAGATTGTAACATTGTAATAGTTTTCTAATTAGTAAAAGTCTACTAGACTGTGGCCTTGCAGACTATTGTTTATTTATATTCGTACATTATAAAGGCAAGTTAAATTTTTAAATTAAAAATAAAGCCACGTTGTATGAAATGAAATGTTGGACGCACTTTTCCAGAACGTTATACGGTTAATGCTTTCAAAATTCAGGACTAGGTTGGTAACATCACGTCGTCCGACCCTTCATAACCCATTTTCCATAGTAATGACGTCAATTACTGTGTCAAAAATCTAAATCGTATACATTAATGGAACATATTAAATACGCAGGATTGGTTCTGAAAGGAAGTTGCTGATTCTGTATGGAGGTTCTTTGTAAGAAGAATAATTTTTCGAAATAAAAGGAGCATCTACTTCGAATTTTCTTTCACGAGAAAATTCTTATTTTAATGTTAATTATATTAATTTCTTATTAATATACATGTAAACAATTTTTGTTTTATAAATTAATAAATAGGATGAGAAAGACTGTAAATGTAGCTAGAGTTTATAAAAATGGTTTGCGTTTCTACTACTGCACATATTGGGAGGTGAATAGTAGCCATTTTTTCGATTTGTCCAAACACGCTTAATTTATTGTGTATTCATTCTTGTAAGATGAATTACTTTTACAATATTTGTTCTGACGTTGTTCTGTTTTTCCCTGCCATTTTCCGTTTCGAAGTCTCACACACAGAGAAACGAGGGCCCATTCGCATCGAATTCTTCCTGACAAACTCACATGTGACACCGCACAAACTCAACGTAATACATCTTGTGACCAGTGTTATCTTTCTCGGGAACGACTTCATCTCCCATAGGAGGAAACGAAAACAAGCCGCGAAATGGAACTCAGAAGCTCGAAAGGTCGGGGCCTCTGCTGAACCAATTTTTCGTGACATAAAAAAGGCATATGGAAAATATTTTCTAACTTCTGTGTAGTTTCTAGCAATATTTTCAGTTATTGATGTTGTTTTGTTTAGTGCTGCGAGTTCTAAATTCTTGGACAGAGTATATTGAAGAGGTGTAGAAAAGAGGTATTGAAGAGGTGTATAGAGGTAGAATATCTTAATGAATAATTTATAGTATGATTCAAATACATTTTTATTGCATTCGAGGAGTAGTCTTTAATAAAGCTCTTACTTTTAACATTCTCTCGTAATTAAAAATTGATCATAATTGCACATTTCTCAAACTATTTTAATTATTACAATTTTTGCCGTAGCCAATTTCTTTGCGTTCATTTACTGATCATAATTGCACATTTCTCAAATTATTTCAATTATTCCATATTGATTTTGTTTTATTTTCATTTATTGATCATTAAACACGAGCATTAAATTAAGAAATATTGAGTACACGGAAGAGTAAGTTTCGTTGATTAAAAATAGTTTTGAAAACACTTTTCAAAAATTCAAATCTCGTCTGCTAGAATCATACACAAAGATGATAATTGAGATGATTATACCACAAAATAGAATGTCATTATTCGACATGAGCATCCACTTTCATTAACACCTAGATGCACACAGTACACAAATGAATGCACTTTCAATTTCTGCCTAACATTTGTTATCTGTTTCCAATTATCATTCAGATTTACAATCATGATTCAACATTCAATTATCTAGGTACCATTAAGTCCTTCAATAACATCCGTGTAGGCGTTTTGTTAACTCCCCTACGCATGCAATCAACTCAGTCCGCCCCCAATGGCTTTCACTGCATCATCAAGCATAAAATAATCCTCATAAATGCTGGGCATTTGGCTTATTGTGAACCTCAATGTTGTGTTCTCATGTAATGACACAAATCTACTTTAAAAGCTCGAACAGAAGAAGATCTATGGCATTGTCCCAGTTTTCTCCTTGTCCTTTCTGGGTGATATTGCCTGCCTTTTACTGACTCCCTATACTTGAACTCTTATACGAATTGTCATTTATTTTGTTACCCTTTAGATCACAAACGTTTTATACGCGTGAAATAAAAAACTCGAGATTGCTGAAAATTTGAAAAAAGCTATTTTTTCTGGATAATCATACAATTTACAAAATTATTTGTGTCGATTTTTACACAATTTTGTTAAAACAACGAAACAAATTTTCTTTTTAGACGTTTCATTAAACATACTTTTCATTCTCGTATTTGTGAATAAAATATTGAATACTAAATAAATAATACTGAATACAAATCAAGCATAGTATTCAGGAGTAAATGCTAAATTCGTAAGAATGAATACTCTTAGCTTCTACTTTTCATCGGGAAAAAATGGTTCACTATTAAATAATAATAAATTACAATTATAATATAGATAATTATTTTTCTCTCTAGCACAACAAACCCCTCGCTTTCAGTGAAGTTAGCTAGGGACTCCATACATGTCTACTGACATGCAACTAATGCACGTCAATATCACCTTTTATGTCTCAATCATTGAAAATCATATCGAGAATGGATTATCTATTTTGTAATTAGGTTGAAACTCACAACACATACGGTCAGTTTTGGGATTCCAATCCACAACTCTTCATCGGAAGCAACTCCTGACTTAGCCATCGTCTCGAATACCGGATACAGTGTTTTTTACTATTCGCGTTATAAAAAGACCTCTGAACAGCTCACACATAATCCCTGAACCCACCTACCTAACATGGTATAGAAAGCTTATCAGACCCTCGTCAGGTTTATTTGACAGACTGATGTGAATGCCGTCTCAGTCTTTTAAGATTGTGAACCTCAGCGCCACACTCTCATTTACACACAAATATATGCACTAACACTCGTGTCTGAGGAGGCTTTCAAACCCGCGATGCTTGAATCCAAGAAAATTACAACATTCCCCAGTCACGTCCGGGTTCTCGAGTCTGTTATCAGTACTTTTTTCTTTTGATTCGTTTGATTTCATTTCACATAGTAATCTGTTTCTAAATAACAAGGTCCCAAACATTTGGCTACTATTAATATTTTTTTCCCTTACACTTATATCTTTGGCAATAACATAATTTCAAAGCCACATATTCCGTTGCTTTAGGCAAACTACAGTGCAAAGAAAATTAATACCCAGAGTCCAAAACAGGAAGCTTAGAACAGAAGGAGTATCGTTAATTTCGACTGTAATCTTAAATTATGGACCTACGCTGTTGCGTTTCTGGTGACCCCCTCCCTCCGTGTGAGTGGGCGTGAGGCGTGGGCGTGTGGGCGTGAGGGCGCGGGCGACGCGAGAGCGTGAGGGCGCTGCGCGTGTGTTCCAGAGGCGGGGGCGGGCGGGGGCCGAGCGCGCGCGCCCACGCAGCCGCTGCCTCCGCCGCCCACGGGCGACGCCGCGGGCGACGCCACGGGCGATGAGCCGTCCGTCAGCGCCACCAGTGAGTACCCGCCTCGCCATGCCACGCCCCCCTATCCCCCTCCTGCCAGTGCCGGCGCTAGGCATGGGCAAGTCAAGGGGCTCGACGATGGGACTGATGGGAAAAAAACTGAATAAAAAATGAAAAAGAAATTAGAAATCGAGAAAATATTAGTCGTAATGTTATAAGTCGCAGCATAGTAGTCTGATATCTCAAAAAATTTCCATTTTTTTGCCTTAAATAGTTCATTATAGTCTTTACTTATAAGGTAGGACTCTATGAAATGAATCAAATCACTCTTAACAATAGAAAAGGAACTGCTGAAATTCATATTTATTATTTGAGGTATATAACAGTAAGTCATTTTATTACACACTAACTAAACACAACTAAAGGTTTTACCGTTTTAAGCTCACGGTTGGAATGGTATTATTTGATCACTAAATACTTTTATTTGAAACTATTGTTTAAATTATATTTCCAAAACCTTTTTCTAGCTTCAACGTCATTTTATTTCAACAAACAACGAAAATTATAACTCGTAGAGTTTCTTGATACAACTTTCACATTTTGGGGGGAGGGGGGGCTACGTTTCACCATTGCCCTGGGCCCAAAATTGTCTAGCTCCGGCACTGCCCCCCGCCGCGCCCGCGCGATTTGGGCCTCTCCCCAATATTCAGCCTGCTCCTCCTCGCACCCCTTAGGCGCAAAGCGCAGCTCAGCATATGAGAGTGCACTCAACGTCGCTCTGCTCCGTTGGGCTCGCCTCAGCATCACCTGTCCAGTGGGTCAACGCACTTCTTCCAATCTCCATATTTGTCCAGTTGATTTCAACTCCCGCCTACCCATCCGCAAATTCGTCCAATTGGTTTCAAATGTGATCAGGGTCGTATATCCCACTGAACTCTTCTCATTACAAACTTTTCCAATATCGATCCATTATCTTCACGCCTGTCTAAATTTGCTCGAATTCCTAAAACAACGCTGAACTTTCTCCTTTCAGTTTCTTCCTAATCTGACCAATCTGAATCAGCTTCCCAGACTCGTCAAACCTCGCCTTCACACTTTCACATGCTGACCAGGCGCATGCGTCAGATTGCGACTTTTCCCAACACTTCATCCCTCATGCCTTGCACGAAACGAGGCATTGCGAATCTATTGAATCTGTAACTGTCTGGATTCACCTTCACTCGGCTCCACTTACCTCTGCTCAACACAACCCAATTCCACTCATTCCTTTAACTGTGTCAACCCCCGCATTCCAATTTGAAATATCCAGTTCATTCCAAGCCTATCCACTCTCGTAAGTGCCGCTTTTAAAATTATTCCATTGTCTCCCAAGTTTCTCCTTCTTGTAATATCTTCAAACTTGCTCCAACCTGTTAAAACTCTCTAACCTCTCCATCCTTTCAGTATCTTCCGGTTATGCTTATATCGTTCCAAGTCTGTTCAATAGAAGCCCTCTCCTCCGCCCAGTCTTGTCTAACTCCAGCATCAGTGAGTCTGCATCCACCTCCTCTTAAGCCTCACCATCCTACCCGAGCGTATACGGCGTCCAACCGCGTCTCTCACCAACTGTTCATCCCATCCTCGTTCCCGATAACGTGACACTGTTCAATGTCCGGTCATTCCCGCACCCGCCTGTGCTCGGTTGGTCCCACCTTAACATCACCCTAATCCAATCACGTCGTCCAATTGCGGGAATTCTCTCCTGCCATATTTTCATTTCAACAAAAATGTATTTCATACTCGTTCACACTTGTAAATCGCGCTGAATCTTCTACTACCAGACAGCTTCGTCCACTTCTTCGCGTATATGCTCAGACCTGTCCAAGTGCAGCAATGCAATTAAACGACATGTCAATACCGCGACCTCCTCTGCCCATCTCAATCCGATTCGCCTTAACTGTATTGTAATTCATTCCCACTGTGAAAGTGCGTGTTGTGATGGATGTCTTCTTCTGTATTCCAAATATTCCAACTATTTTCATACTTTTATTGTAAATATCGATAAACTCTATCCATTACAGACACATTTAAATTTGTCCAATTCTTTCCAAACCTGTCCAAACCACCTAACCCAGCTCAACTTCATCCTTTCAGTATTTTCTATCCTCTACAAATCATTCGTAATTGAACCTACATACTTGAATCCCCTTTCTTTCCAGCCTCCGCAAATCCCATCCGTTTAATCTTCACCTTAAAATCACGCTAACTCGTGCAATCCCCGTGTCTCATTCATTGTAAAATTGTTAATATGAATTAACATGATGTTGAAACGTTAACGAATTGTTAACATGAAAATCTTATCGAATCTCACAAAATTTTTCAGAGCCCAATAAATATGTGCTGAATCTAGTCTCATTTCTGAAACCACGTGTTAGTCTGTCTTCCAACGTCATTCAATATCATTCAAGTTCCTTCAAATCCGAGCTCCGTCATCACGGTCCACATCCGTTGAATTATCTCCCAGAAAAAGTACAGAATTCAAATGTGAAAGTATGGTAGTGGGGCCAAACTTGTTGTTTTCGAGTACAGTGATTAAAGCTGATATAATGACTGAATGACAACAGTCAATTGTGGCTTATTTCTAAATCAGGCAGATTTTGAAACAGTATTGACGGAATTATCATATACTCTCTTTGATAATTTTAGTGATATGTAGGAATAATTTCTATTTTCAGATTAATAATCTATGCATCCTTTAACCAGAAATCGCACCGAAATTTGTAAGTTTAATTCATTATTAAACAACTTCATTATTGTTTACTTCCACTTATATGAATTCTGCAATTTTTATCAATGTATTATTTTCTTTGTGCGTAAAATTTATATTAAATATTTTTCATTGCATAAAAAAATCGGAAACAAGATGAATTTTCGCCACACATAGGGAATTCCTATAATGATTTTATCTTTGGGTATATTGGTTAAATATTCATGAAGTATCATATTTACATAAAATGGCCTCGGTTTAATGCGAACTTACTCCGAAAACGACACACTAAAAATATGGAATCGGAATTTATAGTAACCATTTACGTCCGCTTTCTTCGCTTCTCCGATTTCCATAACTGCCGAGTCGTGAGTGTATGCAGGATATGAGGAAAATGGAAGAGATAACCGTACTGAGCGAATCATGAAATTGCAATACTGTACCTAAAGCGACTGTTTCAAATGCTTGTGAATAAGTTTGTTAATACAAACAACATTTGTTATATTCATAGAATACATTTTATTAAGTGATAATAGTATACCATGAAACGATGACGTACTGATGGGCATTAAAATTTGAGTATCGTAAACTTGACACTAGTGTATTAATACACATTACATTGAGTTTTATGGTACTTTTTCTACGATTAATTATACCTATTATAAGTGTAGCTTTTACATTAAACAGTTACGTGCCACCTCGCATGCAGAATTCAGCCAACGCCTGGTAGCGGACATCCACCTAAGTCCCAGTTGGCATTGGTGAAGCATAATCACTTTAATAAGCAACTGTAAATTTGATTACTTCCGATCTGTAACTTTCTCTGTTATCGGTCAAACGCCTGTTCTACAATGAATCTCTATTATAATGACTTTCATTATGCAACTAGCCACAGCCACCTGGAAAGAGAGAGAAGAAAAATATATTTTCATCTCATTATTTTGCTATTGTTTTGTAATCTTCTTGCTTTTGATACATTTCTTAAAGTATATTGTAACCACCGTAAATTATTAACCTCCAAAGAAATCTAAGAATTAGTGACAAATTATTTCCAAACAGAGGCTCAACTACTTTGACTTGCTAACTTTATATCTCACACTGATGAAATATCAATATAATATATAATATGAGAAATATCAATCTGTAATTAGTTCTCGTGAGTTTCAACGAAATATACTTCTTGTAATATTTTAGGAAGAGTCAAATAAGTTGTTATTTGTGACTGCGATAGTCAATAATGTTAAAACACACTTGTTACATACAAGTTGGTTACTCAATTGTCAAAATGTGTGCAAGACAGATGTAAGAAATTAGACATTTCCCAGAATTAAAAAATCAAATAAGATTATTTCTTCGCTTTTACACCTTCGGTACATTTCATAACAGAAGTGAATATTTAGTTTGGGGCTTTGGTTGTTCATAACCACACGCGTAAACTGGGGACGTTACGCAATCCCTCTGAACACAGATAACACTATGGACTATGGCAGGCAAGTTAGTGAGCTATGACAAATGAGACATATCAGTCGAGCAAGAACGAGATATCTTCAGAGACTGCGGAAGACCAGGATCGATTACTGCGCAGTTCGAGTGCGGCGCCAAGACAAAGTTTTCAAGTAGTGGAGCCGGCAGCCGGAGGGGGAGCAGCTCCGGCGAGAAGTGGCGGGAACGGACCGCCGCCAAATCTATTTTCGTGAAAATTTTCCGAAGTGAATATAGCCATTAATAAATTATTTTTTTTAAACTTTCGTCTCTAAAATTTACCTAGTAAATTTTTGTTTATAATAGATAAATCATTGACTTCAGCTCAGACTCTTATATTTGATCCATTGCGGGTTGATATAGTAACAAACACCATAAATTGCTTCCAAAATTCTATGGAGAAAATTAATTTCCCTTTTGTGAGATAGTGTCTGGTTTTGCATTTAGAGGTAATCATGAATTAGCTATGATTTGATCATATGAATAATCTCTACTCTTTTAATCTCGTCGTAAGCCATGGATTAAGTTTTTAAACTAAACCAATTACTTTACTAATGAAAGTATCTCTTGTGTAATCGAAATTTCTAAGACACTACGACGATCACTTGTGGGATATGATGAAGGTATGACGCGTCCGTAATGTAATGTCTATGGGGATATGACAGCAGAGATTTTAAAAGTGACACAACCTCCACAACTCGTGTATTGCTTAAAAACTTTCATATCGTAAATGTAAAAGAAAACAATGATCACACAGCAGTTCAGTGAGAACTTTAAGTGAACAAGCAGAGTTCTGTTACCGAAATGCATTTTTCCGAAATAGGGTTGCGTGACATGAAGTTCAACGCATTCCAACAATCCAGTTAATTCTAAAAACAATAACACATAATAATACGCAGATCATACGGGCGTTTGTAGCAAACATCATTTTAAATACAAATATGCAAAAACGAAGCCAGTATATGTATTATATGTAGGGGAGATATATTTTTTAATACTAAAATGGTTCAGAATCACTCAAATCTCAACAATGTAGAATATTTCATGACATGATACAAATAATAATATAATGTAGGGAAAACTGTCTTTGCCGTATATACGTACGTATACGAGAAAGTAAAAATATTGGGAGGGCTCGTCGTATTGTTCTTCGTAAAGGTGCATGACTTTCAAATGTTGAAGTGAGGAACACGTTTTGTACTACCAGTAATACAAAAATGGAGTCATAAAAGATCAATAACCTCCACACTGATACATGTTGTATTAAAAAATAAAATTACGTTTTCAGATCATTCTTGAATACCGTGAAGCAGAGCATAAACAAAACTTCCTTTTCTATTTCCTTTCGTTTTTTCTGGGCCAGGCTTCGATGTACCCTCAACGTTCGAAGGAAATCATTCTTTCGAATATGACGAATCGAAATAAGGAATTATTTGTGATATTTTTTCAAACCTAATTACAAAATTGATGATACTGTATGATTGGATCGTCGTTGTGTTGAAATAATTCTTGATATTTCGAGTTGAATGCCAATATTTTGCGCTACAATATTGGCTGATGGCAAGAATAACCTAGTATATAGTATTGCTGCTTCCCGATGTCCTTTCATGACTGACGCAAATATTTCAATGTTCTCTCCATAATAAAATAAATTTAAATGTCTTAATTGCAATGTATTTGCTAGCGTTTCTAGAAGATCCGAATGCGATTAACTGCACGGCAGAATGTAAATGAAAAACAGTTTTTCTAGTGGCAGCATTGGCTTCATTAATACGGCTTTTGAAACCTTGAATAACACTGATAAAATTTTGTTTTCATGAAGTAATTCTTTCTTAATTCTGAAACGAACATATTCACTTAGCAGATAGTCGTGGCATCCTACATACTTCATACACGGTATTCACAAATGATGGCTATCAATCACTCCCTTTACTACGAGAGTCACATTTCGGATTGCTGGTACCCTGTTTAAATCGTTTACAAGAAATTAATGTTAATGTTACCGTAAGTTATTCGTTATCGTTATTAAAGTTAACGTTTAATTTGGATCTGCGACAATAGAATACCTGGATTTTCTTGTATATGTCTGAAAATATTTTGTAAATGCCAATTATTTGACCTTCCATGGTTTCCACGTCCATAACAACCCTTTGCGACGTATTGAATCGAAACCTTCGCTTTTACACAGAAATACATCTAGAATTCTGTAACAAAATAGTCTCATAATTCATTACATTCAATTCGAGAAATCAGGGAAACTCTTCATGAATGATAATCTTTTCTTCACAATCAAAACGAACACCAATAATCGTTGTCACGTGTGTTTAGCTCTCCCTTTTTCCTTCCTTTCCTTTCTCATTTTCAGCCCAATTAATTTTTCTGTCCGAACTCTCATGCTCTTGTTTCCATTTCGTTTCCTTCTCCCTCCCTTTCTTCGACCTTTCTTTTAAATCAAATATTGGCACTTGGGTTTTGATTAATTGTTGTCCGTCGCTATCAACAAACGCAGTGGCTTTCATTACAGAGTAAGTGCCTATTATTTGTGTAAGTCAAGTTTATTTTCTGAGTGCCAAAACTTCGTAATTGCAGTCAATCAAAACGAAAGGAAAAAATATTTATTATTATTATTACTATTATTATTACTATTATTATTACTATTATTATTATTATTATTATTATTATTATTATTATTTTATTAGCATTTAGTCTTCGTTAGTGGGGAGGGGGTGCCACTGAACCCTACTGCCCTTGCTCCTCACCATTAACGAACATATTTACACACCTACGGCAAGAAGATCGATTGGGAGACGTCAACATAGATCGTAAAGGGGGACCAGATTACTTGCACAGTTGGAGTGCGAAGCCAAGGCGAAGTTTTGTAGTAGCTGGGGCGGCGGGTCAGGTCGGGGCGAGGTGGGCGTGCCCCGTTCCCCTCCCCCCGCCGCCCCCGTCGCACGCGTCCGTCCCTCGCGCGGCCCGCGCCTCGGCAGCGTCGCGGCGCGTGGCGCGGATGCTTCCAGCGCCCGCCGCCGACGGCGCCCGCGTCGCCGCCCCCGCCAACGCCTCCCGCGCTGCTGGCGCCGCCCGCGCCGCCGCTGAGTCGACGCTCGCACCAGCACTCGCGGCCGCCTCGCCTGCGCCCCCGCGCCCGCGCCCGCGCGTACAGCTGTGTCCGCAAGGCAGGTCGCCCCCGCCCACCCGGCCCCCCTCTTGTGCATTCACATCGTGGAGATGCTTGGCGATTGAGGCTGAGTTTCAGGCGGAGGGTGGGGGTACATGAACAACGACACAATTAGGGTTGCCAACCGTCCTACATTTGACAGTCCTCCATTGACGTCAATTGTCCTCTCGTCCTCCTTTGTATTTTAAATGTCCTCCGTTTAGTTTAATTTTTAACATTTTTTGTCATTTATTTGGTCGTTTGACTATCATGTGATACGTTGTATCATTTAATGTTTAATTTAGAATGGAAAACATGAACATTCTTTTCCTAAACGCTGACACACGCACGTGCCACACGCATGATTGTGTCTCTGTCTACCGACTAAAATAAAAAAGAGACGCTCAGACCATCTTCATCTGCATTTTGTGAACAAATCTTTTCACTTGAATTGCAAATGAAGAGAAGAAAGAAATAGAGCTGATGTTAGTCTAAATTAAATATTTATAAAAAGAAATGTGTTGAAGCGGTTTTTTTTTGGCTTATCGAGTGTCCTTCCTTTTACGTGAATCCTAGTTGGCAATCCTGCACAGAATTGAGCTCTAAAAGCCATTGGGTGAAATCTGATGTTACAATCACGGAAATAAATATTTTTTACAATATTTTTCTTGCTTCGTGGCAATATTAACATCTTGGTATGCATAAGAATTCATAAAAACAAAAAGTATTAGAGAAAATTTTGATTTCTATTTTTTTACTATTCTTAATGCATTATTTCGGGAAATAATAGTAAATTGTCTAGTTGTCCATTCCATGTTACGGGTTATATTGTCGGCACGAGTTTAATGCAGATGATACATCTTATTTATTATTATTATTATTATTATTATTATTATTATTATTATTATTATTATTATTATTATTATTATTATTATTTTCTTTTACTTTTCTACGATTTTTTCTCTTTTCGTCTTTTCGTCTTTTTCTTTCTTTTTTAATCATCTCGACATTGGCCTGTGTTTCTTGTCTATCATCAGAGTATTTTTTCCTTGTGAGCAATAGTAACAGATTTGGATGAAATGTTTCCTTTTTTTAGATGACATTATTAGGTCTAACGATCTGGGAAAGGGCTCTTCCTATATAGTTATCACATTAAAGACACCGAAACTACTGAAAGAAGGAAAACAATCAAAATATACATACATAAAATACACTGAAAACTTTCGTTAAAACTTATCTCTGGCAAATGTCAACGTCAAGATTCACTTCTTCTTTCTTTACTCGTCTTTATTATCTTTCTTATGTATTCGATCTTCACAGCTAATTCGGTAGCATTTTTATTGCATTAATAAATTTTAAAATTGTATATTTGTGCCTTTCGAGAAATGAAATTATACATGCAATATTAATATTTTCAAAGAATGTTTTGTTACTTATTTTTTCCCATAACCCAGCAGTAGTTTTTCTTTATATACTAGTCTACACCTGTATAAATACTGGTGCATCGAAATATATTGAAATGTGCAGTTATGCTTAAGAAATAAATATATCATATAAAATGTCACTATTTGTATATAGTTTTCCTTTTATGACAAAGAAAGACTTTAGACAAAAAAGAATTGCATTTACTCTTTTTTTGTTTTGAGAAACTTATTTTTTTTACTTTTTTCATTTCTATTGTTCTCTTTTCTCAGTAATGCAGCAATAATGCAGGTTCTCGTATAGTCCCGATACATTTACCGCCCTCCCTAACATTTCAAAACGAAGCCGTCATTGCGAGGGTAAATCATATATATGTATAACCAACACCACCACCACTATCACCCCCACCATCATCATCACCACTACAACCACTACTACCACCACCATCACTATTATCATCATCATCATCATCAGCTGTATAATGTGAATGCAATGGTCATTACATTAATCACATCTTTCCGTGTACATCAATAAATGAAAAATACTCAGCTTCAATCGCCAAGAGTTTCGGTAGTTTTACACGTAGGGTTTTGGGTAGTTTGCAACATTTGAATAGTCTGCCCCTTTACCTCGGAAAGAAGAGTATTATGTAACTTGATTTGCATGTAAGAGTAAATAAATAAACTAGAATTGATATCTTCTGCACGTAAATCATTGCTCAGATGAGAAATCGTAACATTAGTCGTCCTAATTTTTGAAAAATTGAAATTTAACACTAGGAAATGTAAAAGAATTTATTTTCAATTTCTGAAAGTCCCAAACCATATTTTTCTCGAGAAAACGATAACATTGTTAAGCTCAAGGCAATGCTAATCGACGCGGAAATCGATTTTAGAGAAAACATTAATTTTTACTTGGTGAACAGTACTATCACTTGTTTTTATAGTGTTCTTTTATTCTCAGGGCATATATTCGTTAGCAAAGTGTTTATGTAAACACACTCCTGCTGAAAATTAAATTGATATTTTGTGGACTTTTATTATTAATTAATAACTATTGGTTGACAAATGTGTGCATTCTTAAAGTTTCCACTCAAATTCGACACTGATCTACCCATATCTCTGTATCAACGTCAGTTCTTCATCCATTTCAAAATGAGTATTGCAATTTTTTCTCTTCCTTATCTGAGCGATCAGCCAATAGAATCGTAGAAGAAATGAATCATTTCGAACTGGGCAATACTTGCCTTTATCAAATTCGTCACTATTATTCGAACCTGTCAATAACCACTTGCACAAAGCACTTTTACAATGATTCATAAGACGTTAGAATTAAATAAAGTAGTTTAGCGTAGTCTAGTAGTCGCACACTCTTCGGAAGGGCTTGAGTAATGACAATTAAAAGTCGTAGAAATCACTGGAACATTTCATCTTCTTACAAATCCTGTTAATTATATCTAACATTAAAATTTTATTGTAAACCTAGTTTCACATTTGGAATCTCGGGAAGGTTTTATACGTCACCAAATTACGGATTATTAACAAACAAATACATACGAACAATGAATATACGCTTATAAGCTTACTAAAATAATTTACACGTACAGATAGTGTTTTCAATTCTTTTGTAAACCTTTTTCTGTAAAAGTTCTTTGATATGTTAATATATTGACGATTTATATTGTTTGGTATTATTGACACTGCCATTACAGTGGCGCAATCTAAGACTATAACATGTACTTTAATTGAAAGAATTCAACACATTTTTAATATGAGACAAAATTTAGTAAGCAACAATTGTGCCTCTGTTAGCCGAAAAAGATTAACATTACAGTGATGACAGGGATTCCTATAGGGAAATTGTAAATTCTCAAGTTTTTCAAAAGTTTTTTATCTTGTAAATTTCTTAGAAGCATCCGACACCTGTAGTAAGGTTGTGAAGTGTAAGTTATAGATGATTTTTAGTGAGAAAGAGCATGATACAATACATATCTATACACTTAGAAAAATAGTCAGTCTGACGATATTTTGACAGTAACTAGACTATATAACTCTACAGTAGAAAACTTTATCTACCTTCCTTAGATAAATTACTTCACATAATTGTAGTTGCAAATAATTTCAATCTTTACTGAAAAGAAAACTTATTTAGTCA
The DNA here is from genome assembly GCA_011170035.1 of Teleogryllus occipitalis. Lineage (NCBI taxonomy): Eukaryota > Metazoa > Arthropoda > Insecta > Orthoptera > Gryllidae > Teleogryllus > Teleogryllus occipitalis. The sequence goes on along the minus strand of BLKR01004223.1, from coordinate 67,289 downwards.
ATTTTAACACGAAAAAAAAGTATTTATAACGCATAAACGATGTTTGGAAATAATTAACATTTTGTGTTTGTATTTCATTTTACGAACGAGAGTTGTTTAGAGTATTTTAATTGTATCTCTGTCGTGCACTGCGTTACCATTTAGCTCACGAGAAGCGTAAATATATGCATGGAAAGCTACATGTGGACACCCCCATGTGCAAAGGAGTAGGGATAGTGTTTCTAGTAGAATCCCACAGGACTATGTCAGCATGTAAGGTAATGTGTAGATGTGTACAAACAGGCCACGTCATGGAAAGGCTTTAGTATGAATCAGAATGTATCGGAGGTGGTCGCCCAAGCGCGGGGGGAGGGGGGGTAGGAGAGGAAGAGAAGCTTGAGAGGAGGTACGAAGCGCTGAGAGTAAGTGGCCCAAAGCTGAGCGGATTGCACGAGTGCAGCGGGGATTTGGAAGGAAGGGGCGGGGCGTGAAGGTAAACGGGGAGTGAAAGCGCAAATGGAGTGGCAAAAAGGAAGGCTTGGAATGGCAGTATGCTGTAGGAGTCTCTCTTTGGTATACAAAGGAGCCCTAGAGTTGGTTGTAGATCGGCGGGAGGCAGGGAATAGAAGAGAGGAGTGTATGAGGGATAGTGGATGAGGAGATGGTGGGAAGGGAGGGTGAGGACGCCGTTAGTCTCGACGAAAAAGATAAAGAGAGGAAGGAATTTCTATCAAGGAATTGAGAGTAAATTTAGTGGAAGAAGAGGGAAAGAGGACGTGAAACGCAATGATGAAGAGAGTGAGGGAATGGAGAGAAGGGCGTTATAGAAGTGCCTCTAGAAGAGGAGGAGGCAGAGGAAGGCTTGCTGGAATGACGGAAGATAAGTTCTGCGGTCATTTTGGGTGACATGAAAGACAGTAGAGATGGAACAGGAGAAAGGATGCATTGTAGTGGAGAAACGAGCGATAGAGGAAGGGTGGGAAAGGAGAGGGCGGTAGAGGAGGAGGATAAAGGAGGTGATGCAGCGGAGGAAGGGCTGTGGAAGAGGAGGGCTTGTAAGGCGGAGGCAGAGTATGCTGAGCTGGTGTAGTAGAGGAGAAAAGGAGGCCTAACAGAGATGGGGAAGGGAGCAGGAGAAGGCTGCATTGAGCAAGCGAGGGAGGGAGGAGTAGGTGGCGTCGTAGAGGCGAGGGAGGGAGATGGAGAACACAGCATTGTGGAGGCGGGGGAAGGAGGAGGAGAAGATTGCGTTATGCAGGCGAGGGAGGGCGTTAGTGAAGGTTGCGTTATGCAGGCTAGGGAGGTAGAAAAAGAAGGACGCACCGCAGAGGCGATGGAGGGCGTTGGAGAAGGTTGCGTTAAGTAGTCTAGAGAGGGCGATGGAGAAGGTTGCGTTGTGCAGGATAGGGAAGGAGATGGAGAAGACGGTGCAGTAGAGGCGAGGGAGGGTGATGAAGAAAACGTGGCTTCATAGAGGCAGGGAGGGAGCAGGAGAAGCGGGGTCGAGGGGGCGCGGGAGGGAGCAGGCGAAGGCGAGGTCATGGAGGCGCGAGAGTGAGCAAGAGAAGACGGGGTCGTGGAGGCGACGGAGGGAGCAGGAGAAGGCGGGGTCGTGGAGGCGAGGGAGAGAGCAGGGGAAGGCGATGTCATGGAGGCGAGGGAGGGAGCAGGAGAGGCGGGGTCTTGGGCCGTGGGAGGGAGCAAGGGAAGGCGTGGTCGTGGGGAGGAGGCGCGGGAGGGTCAGGAGGCTGAGCGCTGCGGCGCGCGCTGGTGCAGCGGCGTCGTGCGACCGGGTGCTGAGCAGCGACGCGGCCAAGCGGGGGCTGGTGGCGTCGCCGGGCTTCCCGGCGCCCTACCCCGCGCGCAGCCGCTGCCGCTACGACTTCCAGGGCAAGGGCAAGGAGCGCGTGCAGCTCGTCTTCAGCGACTTCGCCCTCTACCACCCGCTCGTCCCGCACCTCGAGTGAGTACGCACTTCTTACGCTCTGCTTCCCATTCACCGAAGCCCACTTATCCGAATTTGCAATTATACGGATCGATTTTGCAGTGCAACAGATATTAAAATGAGAAAAGGAGTGTCAAATTTGGGAAATGTATTTATTCTTGTAGTACGTAGACCAGTTAATTCTTCAAAGTTACCGACTATCTGTTTTGTGTTCCAACTGAAATAGTTTACTTCGTACATATTCTATTTTTCATATGTAATTTCAGTACGTATAATGATCCTTCTTAAAGCATTAAATTTACAGTCTTTTTTGTGTAAATCTTGAAGTATTTACTGTTTTTCATACTTGATGTTTGTTAAATTTCGTTTCATGAATTAAAAATAACGTGTTTTCTGTGTCTTTTTATTTAGTTTCTGGGCTTTATCCAATCGCCCTAATTTTGATCCCACTGAATGGTCCCGATCCGACGTTTAATTCGGATAATTTTGGGTTTTTGTGTACTGTTAAAGCAGGATGGCACACCATAAAACGATTGGGCTAGGGGCAGGCTCTAATCCATTCATTGAACGCGCTCCCCGACACCTGAATGTTTGACGGTCCCTCCGTTCAACCAAGAATCGTTTCGTTCGAACACAATTAAAATTGTATTTTCATCATTATCATAAAAAGTGTTTAATATTTTTTGACATAAATCTGCAAAATTAAATAGTACGGATGAGAAACTTGTACTGGCCGAATATACATTTTTACAAGTATTTTCGGAGCCTGCCCCCTGTCTACATTCACCTGCTACTTATTTCTTTATATTCTCAAGTATATTTCTTTGTATAGTTTTGGTCTTTGAACTGGTTTAATTGTTTTATAGTTTTCTGGGCCATGCGAAATAACTTCCAATGTCTTACTTTCCTTACCAGTACTTGATACGAAAGCACATTTCTTCCCCTTTCTATTCGTACGTTGTATCTTAATATTCAACATTTTACCTATTTAATAGACAAAGAGATAGCTTTTTATTAAAAATTATTACTACTCGCACTTCATTCAGAATCTGCATAAGTTTTGATTTCCATTTTCGTGATCACAATAGCACATGCCAATTCTTTTAACGATATTTGACTCATCAACTCTGGACGAGACTCTAGGTCGCCCCATTTTACTCTGACAGTGACAAGTGAAACCGCTATATGACCTTTCATTAGTACTCTTTTAAAATGTAATTTTTCAATTTCTCGTATTTTAGTTCTCACTTCTTTCAATCGTTATGACGTATTTTTGCCGGGCATTCTTTCACTACTCTTCAATTCATAACAAGCACTCGTGACATTGCTTAACCACTTTATATTTTTTCCACATTAAAGTGATTTATGATTAGGGAATTAAGATGTTTTTCGCATTTTTCTTGAAAGTGAGCGAGGATATGGAATAATTAGAAACAAAATGAAGTTAAGTAACCCCAAAGGAAAAATAAATGCTGGTCGCACTTTCACAAGATGTAACGTCCTAGGAGTACACGCTTTTCTCAATTGTTCAACTGGGCTGAGTACCATTGTACCGTTGGGCTAGAAGTATACCATTTTTCGTACTTTGTTTAGTACAAAGTTTAGTTTTACCTTAATCTGTCACATATCGACAAAACTTCAATTTTATTTCATTTTAATATAACTACACCGCCCCCTGCAATCACTGTGAACGGGTGGCAGAACAAGTTCTTTTGGATTTTTTGTACTTTATACAATAAGCGCGCAAAATTTCAGACTTGACGTCACAAAATAATTCTATTTAGAAAGTTTTTGGATTTTCTACCTCTCCCTGCCACTGCCAGACCGACAAACAAGCGACATTCTTTTCGTTCACAGATTCCTGTACGAATTATAAAACGTGGTGTATTTTTTTTAAATATTATTGATTCTATTTGTTCGACACACAAATATCTTTCAAGGGTGTCTACAATTTCAATATTTTCACAATTCAGTAAACTATAACACTTAACATTGATATATAATTCCTAAGGTTACCCATAAAGGGTCCTACATAATTACTTATTTACAATTAAAATAATTTTCTTTCAGTTTGCATTTCATACAACTATTTAAGAAGGTTAAAAGAGATATTGTGAATATCGAGTCTTAATGCGGTAAAAATTATTACTTGATTTTTCTAATTTAAATTCATGAGTTGCTGGACATGATAGAAGAGAAGAATAAAAACGATTTTATAATTTTGAAATATACGTACTTATTGAATATATTACTAGTTCTTTTAAAATTTGGTCATTACGAATAAACCAGGGAGCTTTTAATATTTGATGTAAAAACTTATTTTGAATAACTTCTAATTAGCGTTTATGTGATTTTGCAATACCATCCTATATAGGACAAACATATGGTATTGTGGGACCAATGATAGATTTATAAATTAAGATGCCTCAGTCAGTTGAGAGTTTTGATTTTCTATAAATGAACGGGTATAATTTAAGAATTTTGATACGTGCATTATTTGGTATTAATGAAATGTGTTGTTTCCACGTTAATTTTGTGTCTATTTGTAAACCTAAGTATTTAACTGGGGTAGAAGCATGGTGTAATGACTAGCGTTTTTCTGACGCTAACTCTCAGCTCTACAACGGGCAACGGGTAAAGTTGAGCTCACCACGTGATGTTGGCTGACCACACTTCATGGGATTGGATGTGCTTACACTATGAGGTTGGTTGCCTCTACCTCATGGGTTGTGGTAGTTAAAAATTGTAGGGAGGTACCGTACATCGAGAATCTGGCTAAGTCTTGGACTGCACTCTCCCCTACTCAACGTACGCAGGTGTCTAGTTGTGGCAGGTTTGTGATATATTTGAATTGCGCTAAGTAGAATTAGCCAAGAAATCGAGATTTCTCTAGAATGAAAATTTTCAAAGGAAAACTGCTCCAAATTTACTCAAATAATAATAAGTGCCGGCAGGATGTATTGGTCGGTGTAATTTAGGTCTCTATACTCGTAACCTACACGGGTGAGGGTAATTACGTGAATTTTGTGAGCCATGTGAGAAAAAAGGCTGATTTGCTAAAATTAATTTTTTTGTAACAGAATCATTTTTCATTCAATTGAATTCAACCATGCATCTGCATAGAAAAGTGCATTCCTTGCTATTTGTAAAGAATCGATGTCTATTCTGAACTAGAGAGCAAGTCCATCATTAACAGTATCCCGGCTAAAAGTGCCCAGTTAGTGATTGTTAGGCTTCTCAAAAGTATATTCTAAGTCCACACTATCCAACACGTTTCAGACGATAGTTCTACGTTCAATAACTTAACGATATATGGCTTCCCTCAATCATAAAGTAGCATAAAGATCTTCTTTCTTCAATAAGTTATTTCACTCAGTTATTTCAAACAACAAATACAATTTATTTACATTCAGTTCTCTAAAGCGGAGTTTCCGATGCATATAACAGGAGTTCAGTATTCAACTTATTATTTTTATCTGCACTCACCAAATTAAAATTGAAACTATTGATGCTTACTCTTGCAACCGCAATACACAATTCACAAGTTCTAATAGCTTTTCACAAGTTATAATTACAATTTTACGGCACCTTCCCACAGCTGTCCTTCATCTCAACGAAATCAAGACAGACCAATCAAAAACTTTTATTGTTTTTCTTCATATCTAGCATCTATGGAAGGGTGCACGAACACGACAAAAACTTTCAAACTAACTAACGAGTAGAAAGTAAATGATTTACTAATAGCAACACAATCGTGATATATTATGCATTGACTATTTCAACACAAAAAAAGCTAAGAAATGATTAATGCAGGAGATACATATTTGGACGAATAAATGGTGATGCGCAATTATGATGTTATTGTTCCCGATGTTGGCATATTTTCATTTTAGATATTATATTCCATTTTACATATTTGTTTCATATTCTTACCACTTTCATTACATATTTATGTACACACTTTGCCATTTCATACTACATATTTTTCAGACCTTAGTGAGAAGATAAATAATTACTACGACAAACTTACGCAGCCGCTGTTGCAATTTTATACGCCACGTGATACCCCAAGTAATGTAGCTGTACTTCATTTCAGCAACACGAACATTAACAATCACGCACTCTAATTTCTCCGTCTTGTGGGTTCTGTCCAATAGGGGACGACATAGAAGGATGAATGACTTCAGTAGTAGTAGCGGGAGAAATCTTGTGTCACTCCGTAAATGATAGGGCCAAAGTAATAATCAAACTACAAAATACTTATATTCATATTTATTTGAACCCACAGGCCCAGAGTTCGCTTTCAAGAATACATTTCCCGTTTTCAGTGAGTACTTAACATTTAAAAGGGTAATTATTTATTTCTGATTTTTATACCGTTTGATAAATGTTCCAAAATGAATAGATTGTAAATTTGGAGAAGTGAAAAATGTAGAAAAATCTTCTATGAGGGAGGTCTACAATAACAGTCACCATATACTTTAGTATTGTTGAAAACATCATTGAAAGTGAAGAAAAGTATTCTCGAAAGGTCGTGGACTGTTTCAATAAATTCTAAAGCGTATTTATTTCTATGATTTTTTATACTATTTGCTACATTTTCCCAAATTAACGGATTGTGAATTTGCAAAAGTAATTTTTTTAAACTTCAGTTTGGGAGTCTACAATAATACTCATCACTTACTTGGGTATTGCTGTAAACACCATTGAAGATGAGGGAAAATATGTTCCCAAGAGCTCTGGGACTGTGGCTTGATTATTTCTTTATTAGTTGGTAGAAGAAATGTAGTAGAACTCCATAATGCGATTTAGGAAATAATCTGCCGCAATAATAACAGTTATAATATTTATTACAACATCCCAAAGTTAATTTTCGGGAAACACTTTTCTCATTCTTCCATTTTCCCATTATTTTCTGTTTTCTCATTTTCTCATCATCCTAATTTCGCATTTTTCCTTTACGTTATAGACCCACTGAAGCTGTGAGAATTGTTTCCCGAGAGTTAACTTGTAGTAATGAGTACGCCAACTGTTGTTGCTTTGGCGCGGGCGCAGGTGCGACAGCGTGGACGCGCTGGTGGTGCTGGCGCCGGTGGACGGCCGCCTGGAGAAGGTGGACGCGTTCTGCGGGACGGCGCTGCCGCGGCCCGTGCTGTCGTCGGGCCCGCGCCTCGTGCTGGAGCTGCGCGCCTTCGCCTCGGACGCCGGCGCGCGCGGCTTCCAGGCCGCCTACAGCTTCATCGAGAGTGAGTGCGCCCCGCCCCACACGCCGCCTTCCCGCGTTAAGCCTGCTTCAGAACGTCGTTTCCTTAAACCGGCAGCGGTGGCTCAGTGCATCAACTGACGTCACTGCAGCGTCTCTGGCCGGGAGGTCCTAGGTTCGAGTCCTGACGGCGACAGGATTTTCGACACTAGCTTTTCAGCTAGGTCGAATTCAGTCGCTGTCTGGAGGAGAATTCTGGCGGCCGGCTGCTCTGATCGGTAGTTTTCCGTGGTTTCTCCGATCAACACCAGGCGAATGCTGGAGCAGTACCCTAACAAACGGGCCACAGACCGCGCGATCGTTTCTTTCTCTTTCTTGTCCTATCCTCTTCCCTTGCACACATACTTACACTAATATGCAGTACACTACCAGATATTCCGGGAGATTGGTCGGGAGCTTAGAGCTTGTCCCGGTTGGGGCGGTGCCCCGCTGGTGGGAGAGTCCTGGTTAGGGGGAAACCACTAGCCGACGGTAGGTCGGCGCTGGATCTCGCCATTCAGCGGGGAAGATCACCGCCATCTTCCGAGAAAAACATGCACTACATTTACGGGACTAATGACCAAAGCCGTTGACGCGCGCTGAAACACAAAAAAATCAATTGTCAAATGTCATTTCCTTTAGGTTATGAAGTTAATGAAATTTCGTTTGTTTTTTTTTCAATTTTTATTAGGTCGTATGTTTTTTTTTCAATTTCTATTGGGTCGTATGCTCTGTTTTATTCTCTTTTAAATGCTTCAAACAGTTTCTTAGCTTTTGAGAAAACATTATTTTTTCGAAGCGAGTGTCAACTATCAAGCCTTAGTGAGTGAACTTCAGATGCATTTTCGCGAATGGAGAATGTTCAAAACATTAATGTTAAAGGACCATCCTTTCCAAGTGCTATACTGTGTGTGGGTTTAAAAAATGTTAGTTTGTGGCGTAAGTTATACCATAAATTGTTAAATGGCATGCAAGACAATGGTGAGGGTAGTCATAAAAAGAAAATGACTTACATTTCCTTCAAAAATGCATGTCAAAATGGCTGGCAGTCCTAAAGAAGTCTGCCCGGGAAATTTAGCTGAGAGATACACATACAGATTTACTCTCTGGAAGCAAAGAAATAATAATCTCAGCATTCGCTCGTATTGCTGGAAAAGTGGACAAAACCACGGACAGGATGTAAATGTTGTGTTCAGTACCAATTACTGTTGGATCCCAATCGGGATAATAGTATGGCGACATACTACAGGGATTTAAAATTTTTAACTGTAATATAATAAAATTCATGACTTTATTTGCAAACAAGTAGCTTCAGATACATTCATTTTTTCCAAACAAATATTGCAACGTTTCGAAAGAGCGCCCAAATACATTAGTTCACAATGCCTCCAGTAAAGTGAGCTGTTGCCTCTAAGAGAATAATGAGTGAAAACTGCGCGGGGATTTCGTAATAATCTTTACACGAGAGTAAATGATCATTTTTATTGTGGCTTATTAACTACATTCTAATTCTGACAATCGCCGCCTGTTTCCTTTCTGTCATTTTCGTAAGAGACATGACGGTGCATAAGCTATCTAATTTCTTTGGTCTATTGGTGGTACAGTTAATTGTAACTGATGTGAACGTTTGGAATCTTAAGGGTCATCTGTTCATGTCTTCATAGACACCCCTGTGGACGCTTCCACGGTAATGTGCAGAGTACTTGCAGAGACAAAATCAAACGGGTAGACGAATAAACACAAAAAAAAATTGTTTTGCAGTGATGATCCTCAAGTATAATTTGATCATAGTTAAGACAAACTCCTTAAAAATTCCTAAACCTTCCTCCTAAACCTTAAAAATTTGTCCGTTTATCATTCAAAACGCATGTTGTGTACAAAATCGTAAATATAACGCAACTACACCCACTGACATATCACAGCCTTCTAAAACGCTTCCGATCGAAAGTCTTCACTAGAGGCGGCAGTGATATGCCTTACGCCCAACCCTTAGTTTCAGCCTCCTTGCTACGGCTTCGCCACGATGCGAGCAGAATTTACTTATGGGCAATAAAGTCAAGAAAACAGAACATTTTTCCGTAAGGCTCCTAGGATTATTTTTACCACTCCTGGAAGGTCACTGACACATCCCTTCCACTTTCGAATCAGATTCAGAATTGAAGCATACGTTCTCTAGAATGATATGCTAAATAATTAATAATTTTCTTGCGTTTTCCTTCGAGTAGACAGTCTGCCTCGTCCCCATCACTCTTCGCAAGTGTGTAGAAATTTGCGTATGCTCGGAATCTCACGGAGGGAAAGCTTCTACATCCCTGGGGCTCTTCTTCCGTTTTACGAGTTGTCTGCCCACGTCCGGCCTATTTCGCCGATTCCAATGGTCCTTTGGGAAATGGGCGCCTTCGCTTACATTACCCTGCAGTTCGCTATTGATAACGAAGGCCGTCTCTGTTCATGTTGCATAACCGTTGTAATCCCTAAAAATTCTCGTGTGCAAGAGAACAATTCCACTACTGTCCCTTTTATCCAATAAATTCTTTCAAAGTGATCGATTAAAAACCAATAGCATGTATTGGGCAGTGCAACAGAGCAGCGAATATCAGAGTGCCTTTGGTTAACCGAACGAATCGAAGCAGAATTTTAACTGATTATTGTTTGTATTGGTTCATGTATCGTACTTATTACTATCCTCATAGGAAGTGGCATGTGAACCTTCCTTTCATTCCCAGTGAGTTTTGAATGCTCTCTAAACTTGTGATTCAATGTGTCTTTATTTCTGTGTGAAAACAAACATGTAAACATTTTAGAGTGAAAATTATTTTTAGTTCTTCCGATTAGCAACAATTAAGACTGCATGGTGCTTTTATTTTGACTTCCAGAAAATCGTTTGAATTATAATTAGATTTTATTTTCTCCTGTACAATTTTTACTCTTTTGAACGTACTTGCTCCTTAAAGAAAGTTATTTGCTAACAGAAGCTATTTAGGTGGTGACGAGAATTCTGTTAATGTCACTACTGGAACCTACATCCTCTAGGTCTACATTTCATTCCTCCAAGTTATACTTAATAAATATTTAAAGTATTCCAGTTACGATTTTTCGAGGAAATAAGCGTGAACTATGTGGACCAGTGCGAACATACTGCACTCTTATCAATTCTTGTTTTAAAAGTGAAAATAGCTTCGTAAAGAAAACAACTTCGAATGGGCAAGTCCCAAAGTGTGTTACACGGCCTGGCCATTCGAAGTCGTCCAAATTCGTAACAATGATACTTAATTCACTGGTTACCTTTTATATTGTATAATTATAAAATTCTAAAGTTGGTAATCGAAAGAACCGTATCACCTTCAGGGACGCTACCATGCAGAAGATCAACGTACAAAATGTGAACAATTTTTGTAAACTCGACAATAAATGGACGATTCTGACCCGAATAGAAAAGCTGAATATGATGACATAATTTACGTTGGAAGAACCGTAGTCCTCGGAGATTAAGAAACATCTCCGAAATCGGAAAATATAGTCCAAATGCAGCGTATGAAAAGAGGTATTCCGGCGAAACCAATGGAAACCTTCAGCTACGTGATGAGTCTCCACTTACGACAGGTACTCTTCTTAGACCTAAAGCAAGTCTACAAATAATTTAGGGCACATATGGCAAGGCAGAGATTGTGCCTGAGTGGCCATTTCCCAAATGGTGCCGCGGTACACTCTATCGACCTTCCAAGGTGGTGGCAAGTCTGATAGTGGCTTCACCCATCTCCAAAAGAGCTGAAACCTGGATTTACCCCAGGTATCCGACTGACTAAGAGATGGGAAGTAGCAATATACTTTTATGCAACTTAACAATTAACGTGAATATAACATCATCATTATTATTATTATTATTATTATTATTATTATTATTATTATTATTATTATTATTATTATTATTATGGCATGTCAATCACTTTAATTCAATTACAGTTTTTAAATAAATCTTGAAAATTATTTCAGTTAATGTGATTGAAAATGTTACCAAGCTTTTGAAAAAAGTAGAATTTTTACCATCTTTAAAAAGTAATATAGCACAATGTTCCAGCATGTATCATAATAGTTAATCACGACGCACTTTTGTTACGATATTGTAAAAAAGTTTCTAATTACGTTCTGACTTATTGCAAGTAAAGTGAGTTTTCAAAAAATGCCTCGTGCAAACCTGGCAGTAAATTGCGGAAATGAAAAATGTGGAGATGTAGGATGGGGAGGGGGCAAAGCTTAGATGTCCCTCGCCCAACACCAAAGCCTCGCTGCCGCCTGTAGAGCATACATGTAGTACGTACTTTCGGACTCAAACAAACACACCAAAACTAAACTGTATCAGTCCAAAATTCGGAATGTGCCTACAACAAATATTGAATTTAGCTTCCGGGTAAATTTTCCAGTGGGTTGTTTCACTTGTTCTTGATCTTAATCAAATGCTAAGATGGTCCATTATTTTCACAAACGCCACACAGTTTTACTGTTTTTAACGTTAAATAAACAGACCCGTTATTGATCATGGGTAAACATAATATCTCTCAGCAAGAAATAAACAGAAATCAAACAGGAAGACATAGATACATGCGATTATATTGGGCGATTATTAGTCATTTCAATTTTACATAGATTTCGAAATTCTGCATATTTCTGACCATCGGTACCTCACAGTAGACTACCCAGAATATCTATATCTCCAAAAACATAATAGAAGGACCACGTATTGAAAATAATTGAAGGGCTTAGTGCAAAAAGGTGTTAACTCAGAAAATGGCCAAAGAAGATATTTGAGATTTAGTGAACTTGCATGGGAATTTTTTAAAATATTACTGGGAATTTTTTCTTTTCTATATCAAAAATATTGTGATTTTCATCCAAAGTAGCAAAGCAACTAATAAGAAACTCATAGAAAAGTCGTTTTTACGACAAAACTAAACAGTGAGTTAACACATTCATGCACTACGCGACACTCGAGTACTTTTTTTCTTTCTTTATTATATATTTATTAATTTCTACCTCGTCCCAAATATAGGTTTCAATGCAATTTGTATGTTAATCTCTGAGTCAATTTCATGGCATCTCGTTTTGTCTTTTGAATTTATTAATAT
>BLKR01004223.1:0-50000 GCA_011170035.1 Teleogryllus occipitalis | reverse complement strand
ATAGTAATAATAATAGTAATAGTAATAATAATAATAATAGTAATAATAATAGTAATAATAATAGTAATAGTAATAGTAATAATAATAGTAATAATAATAATAACAGTAATAATAATAATAACAGTAATAATAATAATAGTAGTAATAATAACAGTAGTAATAATAACAGTAGTAATAATAATAACAGTAATAATAATAGTAATAGTAATAATAATAATAGTAATAGTAATAATAATAATAGTAATAGTAATCATATAAAATAAAATAATATAATATGAATATTATTAGTATTATTAGTACTATTGGTATTAGTATTATTACTACTACTACTAAGGGTTACTTTTGTTTGAAATAAGATCCCCCTTGGATCTATTGCCCCCAGCCCCCTTGTTTTCTCTGGACGCCCCTGCACTTTATGCTCTACATTTAGTATGAAGAAAGTTAGTATGTGGTTGACAATTTGTACTCGCGTGATAACAACAAATCTGAAGCTTCGACCTTTTAACAGCGTTGTCACCTCAAATTGTAGAACAAATCACTGCTGCTGTATCGTAACAAGTTTAGAACCCGTAGTTCCCAGTAACACTTGTCCCCTTTACACCCAACTGTCTACCACATTCTTATTTTATTCGAGCCTCTGTGTACAGACTAAACAAAGTTTCACAAAACAGATTTATGGAAATGGATTAATTAATTTAAAGGAAATTAGTTTGTAGAGCCCTTTTTAAACAGAGTACTTTATTTTATTTTACATCAAAAACAGTTAAAAACTGTGTGTGACGTATGGGGAGACGTGAATTCTATCCAAGTTTTCAAATTTCTGTGATCCCTGCATACACTACTTGAAGTCATACACTACTTGAATTTGGAATATCGAAAGAAAATGAGCATTTTTTGCGAGGATTGTTAACGAAATATTTGCTCCGATGTAATACAATTTATTTTCAAGGGTAAATCGGCTATAAAATTTGGCTCTTATCCCTCATCATGTCCTTCGTCAAGGAATAATACTTCCTGCCGCGACGACATGGAGAACAATCATTTGAATAACTATATTTCCCACTGAATTCAAGAAAACATGCACCGGGAGCGGTAGCTCAGTGCATCAACTGATGTCACTGCAGCGCCTCTGACCGGGAGGTCCTAGGTTCGAGTCCTGACGGCGGCAGGATTTTCGACACTAGCTTTCTAGCTAGGTCGAATTCAGTCGCTGTCTGGAGGAGAATTCTAGCGGCCGGCTGCTCTGATCGGTAGTTTTCCGTGGTTTCTCCGATCAACACCAGGCGAATGCCGGAGCAGTACCCTAACAAACGGGCCACGGACCGCGCGCGATCTGTCCTTCCTCTTCCTTGTCCTATCCTCTCCCCTTACACACACTCACTTGCACTAACATGCACTACACTACCACATATTCCGGTCGGGAGCTTAGAGCTTGTCCCGGCTGGGGCGGTGCCCCGCTGATGGGAGAGTCCTGGTTAGGGGGAAACCCCACTAGCCGATGGTAGGTCGGCGCCGGTTCTCGCCTTCCAGCGGGGGAAGATCACCGCCATCTCTCGAGAAAAAACATACACTACACTAACGGGACTAATGACCACAGCAGTTGACGCGCCCGGGAACTCGAAAAAGCAATCAATCAATCAATCAATCAATCAATCAATCAATCAAGAAAACATGCCCAGATAATGAAGTTACATTTTTGTCCAGAAGCAAAACGAGGGGCCATCTCAGCATTTGGTTTTCAGGGAAAGTGGACGAAAAACCTGATCGAGATGGGGGCCATTGACCCAGAAGCTGCGGTATATACTTGTTACAGGTTGTTTAGAATACAGTCCACATGGACTGTATTATTCTAATTCTGTAAATTCTGTAAATAATACATTAAATATAACTGTTAAAATTATGTGTTCTGATGGTAGCCACGAAAAGCATTGTGTGTTAAAAACTGTAATTTTCAGAATAATCTCCATGTTCAATAACATATTTTAAGTTCTTTAAGGTATACATATATGTTGAAAATGACATTTTTGACGCCGATTTTTACTTTTTACATTTTTGTGTCATGTGAAAGATCTATCTTTCTACTTTCAGAAAATATATAGTTTTATATATTTCCAGTGCGTATTTCGGTATATAGATGGGTTTAAATTTGAGGATCATGCTTTTGCTTTTGAATTGGGCTTTAAATGTTTATAGACAAACAAGGAAATTATTGACAAAGTTTTCACAACTGGCTCTCACTCTAATAATTTTAGATCTATCAGTTGTTTTCCACCGTTTGTACAACTTGCCCTCAACAAGGGTTTTCTCTAACATAGAATTGAAAAAATGTTCAGGTCCTGAACAATTGTTTGTTAAGGAAACATTTTGGAGAAGGTTTCTTGCAAACAATTTTTTGTATGAAATAATCAACCCAGTTCAGTTTATAATCATCAGTGTAATAATTTTAGATCTATCGGTTGTTTTCCACTGTTTGTACAACTTGTCCTCAACAACAGTTTTCTCTAGCATTGAATTGAAAAAATGTTCAGGTCCTGAACAATTATTTGTTAAGGAAACAATTTGAAGGAGGATTCTGGCAAACAATTTTTTGTATGAAATAGTCAACCCAGTTCAATTTATAATCATCATTTTCATTTAACCTCTGTAAACTTGTTAGCATGGATTTTACATGTTTTCAAGTGGTACAAACAGAAACATTCAGTTCCTGTTGCACTCTGTTAGAACAGTGCTTTGGTCTCAAATGCAAACTTGAAAATCCAACTTGGATGCCTTCTTAATTTCTTTGTAAAGTTCTTTCAAATAAGCCAACAGCAGCCTTTTTTTGTTTTTAACTCTTTTACGATTTTCTTTGACAGATTTTGTCTTTCATGCCACCCTTAATTCAACTTATGTGATCCTGTTGAAAGAAACTTATATATGATTTTGAATATCATCAGATGGCGCTGATATTTTGTTTCAGGAACTGACAAGATACCCTTGTAGTCCTGGGTATATTTTGCTCTATGAGCAACATTCAGAGAAACACCAAATTCAGACATTTATTCTACGTTCACTCCAGATTTTAGGAATGCATGTCAAAATCATATATTTTTCAGCTGCTGTTCCTACATTCTGAAATTTTCCTTTAAATTGAGAGTATTTCTTCCCAATCATTATTTTCATTAGGCACATTAAACAATTCTTTTATAATTTCATTAACCTTGTTAACCTTCCTTTTTACCCATGATTTGGCTTGTGAAAAGCTGCCATTTTTAACATGTGAAGGACCAAGAGGAATTAACAATTTATTTAAACTAGTGATGTGGCTGTTCTTCAGTACCTGAGGGCACGTATTCCTCTTCAGTGGTTGATTTTCTTTCTTTACTTTCAGTCCTTATCTCAAGAGTATGATCAATTTCAATTTTTGAAGTCTTCTACCTGCAATGATGGCATATGGTATCGGCCACTGCTAGCTAATATAGGCAATTAGGCAATTTCTTACACATTTCTCTTGTCAATGATTGCAACTCTGTATACTATTAAATGTATTCACACTTTAATCATGATGAAGCAATTGTACCTCTGAACCGTGATGTCAGGTTACCACTCAACCATGGTGTAAAGAGGAAGCAATTGTATCATTGAATGAAGGTGAAATTCTCTTACATCATTCACTCAATACTGGTTTTCACAACCCGTCAACTAGACATTTAGATGAGAACCACTTGACTGTACAGTGAAGATGCTGAGTGTCTGTTGAATTCCTCTGTTAACAATTCGTGATATGAAAAAAATAGCATTTGATGTTCTTGGAAGTTTTAAGAGACTCCACTTAAAATTTGGAACAAAGCATGTATACGTATTAATCGTACTGTTAACAAAAAGTTATGAAAAATAAAAGGTTAGTTTCTTAATTATAAATATTTCTTTAATTCATTGTTGATTTTCAAATTTACTCAAGTATATATCTTCAACTGATTTAAACTATGTTAATTTATCATTAGAATGGAATATCTTTCATATCTTGTTGTTTCTAGTATAGGGCATGTGTTTGTGAGAATACATTTAATTTTACCCTATACCTCCAATACATTATTCTGTGTTGTAGTAAATCTGCTGATGTTAAGAATCTGTTATTCAATATTTGAAATTTTTATTATTATTAAGACTTATTTTATTAGTAAGGTATTAACATATTAGAAAGCAAAATTAATCTGAAACATCAGTGACATATACTTCAAATTTTTAATGAAATGGTTCAGGGAGAAAGAACTTAATTTGTAATATAAATTCTTCAATAAAAAATATCAAGATTTTAGAAAAATTAATTTAACAAATAATTTAAAAAATCTTTTTCCCCCCACTGAACACAATTCTGGACTAAGCCCAAAATCAATTATTTTAGTGTGAAATCTAGATTTTGGTTATCCTCAGAATGTAAACCGTAATATTGTGTTTAATCCTAGTAACAGGTTTATTCAGTTAATAATATTATTCTTACCTCTTGAAAAAAATGTTAATTGAAAAAGGCATGCTCACTTTCCTTTAGAATTGCATAAAAATCTATCAACACCCCAAACAATTAGTTTGATGTTATTATGATTAGCCACTGTTAATAATTAAATTTTGATTGTGATGTTGATCAGGCCTTGACCAGATTTCAGTTTTGTTAATACTCAGACCTTGAAATTCACATTTACTTTGGTCGATTTGAATGTGAAATCACTGGTTTTTGTATTGTCAAACAAAGAAAAAGCTAATAATTATTTATTGTTTGTTTGTTTGTTTTTTCAGGTGAATGAGGAGAGTGTGGAGCATATGACAACAGCAGATATAATCGATTTGTTGAGAAAAATCCGTGGAACCATTGCTATAACTGTTGTGCGGCCTCCTCTCCCACCTCCTTTGCCTGTTCCAGAGTCCCAACCTGCTTAAAAGTAATTAGCAAATCAGTCAACATGTTTATTCTTGTCTTACTCAGAGTAGAAGTAGGCTGACTGTCTTCTTTGCTGTGATTGTCCTCATCTCCACTGTCTGCTCAAATTGGCTTTAATGCTCATGAAATTCAAATTCTCACTGATGGCTTGTTTAACAGAGCAGATAGATGTTTTCCATTACCAATATTTTTATTTACTATTTTAAACTAGAACTGTATTTATTATCACTTCAAGAAAACTCATGGAGAAAATTATCCAATAGCATTTTATTGTTAGTATTGTGATCTTGAGTCCTTGATACCAAAACTTTTTTTGACAA
Organism: Teleogryllus occipitalis; assembly: GCA_011170035.1. Lineage (NCBI taxonomy): Eukaryota > Metazoa > Arthropoda > Insecta > Orthoptera > Gryllidae > Teleogryllus > Teleogryllus occipitalis. The sequence goes on along the minus strand of BLKR01004223.1, from coordinate 44,765 downwards.
ATAAAATGTAAATTCAGAATTTCATTTGCAAATGATAATTGTTTTTGCAAAGGTTAAATCTGAACAAACTTGGGTAAGAAATAAGATGAAGATTCATGTTTGGTAATGGGAGCAAGTCCTCAATTTTGTAAGACAGCTTGTTGGAGAGATTTGAAGTGTGTGAACATTGTGCTAATTTGCTGAATAGCGTATGAAGAGTTCTGTACAATACAATCAGTCATTAAGAATACCAAAGGCGAGCTTGAGATATTAAAATTCCAGCTGTATTTATTGAATGAATGGCCATCTGTTTAGTCTTAGTAATAGTATAGTTGTATGCATGATTTTTGTCTTTATTTTTTATGTTAATATCTATACATAATAGTTGAATTATTTTGTTATGTGACTGAATGTCAAAGTCAGTTGAACGTTGTAAGCACAAAAACAAATAATGACATTTCTTGAACATGAGCCTTCAAATTATGTAAAAATGAAAAGCAATAATTAGTTTTTCAAGAATTTAAGTGACTCTTGTTACATTAGGTTAAGCTTCAGAAAGAGTGTTCCAGAAAAATGAGAGACAAATCTATTCTAAAGAAAACACATATTCTAAGAGTTTGACATGGTGAGGATGAAAGACTGTGTAGACTAATAGAACATTCTTTGTATAGCAGATCTCTCTAAATTGTGGTATTTTCAATTTAAACGTTTTTAGAAACTTAAGAAATTGTAATTTTTCTCTCTTTTGTAATTGATAGATATACAGAAGCTCTACTGTAATAGAATTAAGAGATGAGTAAGACAGTAGAATGCATTGCCAGCGATATGACAAACATTATTAACAAAGTAAAGTAAATAAAGTTACCTTTCATGTTGCTATTGAAATTTGTAGTCTAGGCAGTCTTTCATTAGCTTGAAGTTGTATACTTTGCGTGCATGAATTTAAATAAATTTAAGAAGTTAAGAACATTGATATTTATATAAAATGGTGTATAAATGCAGTATATTTTATAATGTGTGAGTGAGTGAGAGAGAAGTCAGAATTCTGTAGAAAATACATTAATGAAGAAAGAGCTCTATTAGAACAGAGTGTGTATTTCATTTCCCATATGTACTACCTTTGGATCATTCCTGTGTGAGAATTGAAAGTCGGGGTTCGTAACAATTTTGTTGATGTTGTTAATTGCAAATCTGTAAAGTTCAGTTAAACCAGCTTACATTCATATCCAACGCATCGAAGGAATATGGGTTTAGGTTTTGGTGAAATTTTACATTTTTATTGTTCTTATCTTTGCGTTGAGTTTCCAATACCTTTGTGCCAGAATGTAAATTAGAAATGCAATAATTGAACAGATACTTTCTTGGGTGAGACACCTGACAAGTCTTGCTACCCTTGCAATCTTTTCTCCATGAAGCAACAGTATAAAATATTTAAAAAATACAGTTAGGATCGCAGGATCATTTTCACAAAATTCAAAAAAATTTTATTTGAAATTAAAATGTTAATCTTGAAAAAATTAATACAAAATTAAAATATTTTTCCTTGGGATAATTTCTGCTATGCTTTAGCCTGATGTATCATGTGAAGGGAAAATATACATAAATTACATTCGTTGCAGAGGGGAAATTAACGACAGTGAAACCTGTTCAAATGGCCACCTTGATTAAATAATCGCCTCCGTTAATGACCATTTTTTTTGTGGAACTAATTGATTTTTCCATAAGATACATGTAAATATTCCCTTCTGTAAGTGGCCACATGGCTTTGGAGCCAGAATCCAGCCACATTTTGTAGATGAACTTGTATTAACGGGACGTACCTACTAATTTTGTAATGCATATCTACTAATTTTGTGATGTAATATAAGAAGATTGATGGTGATTAATGCTGATTCAATATCTTTCTGAGACAGGTTGCATTGTCATTACTTGAAACAGCAACATTTTGCGGCTTCTGGCTCACAGGGAGATACTTTTTAAGCCAATAACAACAGATGATTAATAAGGGTCTCTTTAAACAATTATAATGCATAAGTTTTGCCCATTCCACAGAATTCTCATGAAGTTTATTAGCCCCTGCTCCCCCTCAGAGGGAGCTTTTCAACAAACTGTGGAGTATGCCATGAGCACAAAACCGATACGAAGTTCACTCACCAACTCCTTCGTATGACAGCCTTGCTCTAAAGTTCTACAGAACATGAACTGCATCTTTAAGTCTAGTCTTTGGTTGTGTTTTTGATCTTCTTTGGTTGGAAAGTAAGTTTTGAAATAAGGATGTGTTTGACACTAGCCAGAGGAGTCAAGTGATACTAGATTCTTTGCTCCATTTTGTCATTGAAGACAAAAAGATTTCAAGGAAACTACGATATTTCATACCAAGGAGTACTTTGAAGGGGGAAAACAAGGAGTAAACTTGTAGCCTAAGAACCTTGACTGAGCAGCCCTTTCTATTAACAACCAATTTTCTTTGAAACCATTAGTGGTCGCTTAAGATAGTTTTCTCTTTACATTTCTTAACTGATGTCACTCATTATGAAAGAGTCTTTATTTTGCACAACCTCCAAAAATGTTTTATAGAAGGAAAAATAATATTCATATTTTCATGATCTAAGTAAAAACAAGAACTTTGAGTTAAAACTTAAATAAAAGAGCTTGTCGTTAATTAACAAAATCACTATTTTTAATAATAATTCAAAGCTTATTATAGAATTTATATTTGTTCAGTAAATTTTGTTTTAAACAATAAATTCATATCTCATATGCAAAACAGGAGTTGAGAGAAGTGTATAATTGAAAGACAGAAATCTTTGAAAACTCCCTTCGATTTTTCCTCAGTCTTTACTCTTCACCTTGAATGTCAATTAAGTATAGAGACTACTTATTAAATTATTTGCTAACTTGAAGCCAGAAAAAGAAAAGATCCCACAGAATATTTTGGTTAGGAAACCTAAAATTCTCAGTGTGTTGAGTTGGGAACTAAAAAGAATGAGTTCTTGTGTGAGGCTTAGGCATTCCATATTAACACATTCAGGTCATAGCCTCTGCCCAAAGCATCGCCCACTGCCCATCGCCCATCTGCCGAATTTCCATCGCAAGTCATAAGGTTTTGGGGTATACTTGAAGAGTCATATATTCTTAATTTAAATTTCATTTTTCTCTCGAAAGCTTATCAATTTTTAAACATCTCTTCTAATTATGAAACCAATAATATTGTAGTTTAAAGAACATGAAATATTTTAATTATAAAATGTTGCATGATTATTTTCTTCATATGATGCTGCCCTGAGTAAATTAAAAATAATCATTCTTAATAGAACCAGAGAGGAAAGATATTATACGGTCATTTCTCTACGACACAACTTGGACTATTTTTCGTCTGTTGGTATGAACTTGGAATACCTGTATTGGAGCCAAATGATTTATTCCACTCATACCTTACTTTCACGCTGTGTACCGATTATATATCAGTGAAAAGTGTGTAGCAAGTCTTGAAGAATATCAACATATTGAATATGAAATAGATATGGCGTTGTCAATCTTTAAACAAGATGGGATTAGCTGATTTAAAGAACCTAAAACTACAGAAAGAAAAATTCACTTCATGTTTTTTCTCTACCTCCAAAGTAATGAAGAAACAAATTATGGTATAGATAAAATCTGCAATAAATAATTTTCTATTCTCAAATAACAAATATTTGGAATGCTTTTGAATTTTTTTTATTCATTTATTTTTTATTTTTTATTGCTGTTAAATTTTATATAATTAATTTTGCCATACATTGACCACTAAAACTGGTTCGTCTGTAGAATATGAAGTCCAATAACAAAAACATGGACTTGACATTTATTGGTTTCATCCAAGGAATCACACCAAAAACAAAACTGTTATAAACCATTTACTTAGACTATTTACCATTAAATTTATTGCTGGAATGACATATATTTGAGCAAGAGCAATAATTCAACACAACTTGCGAAAATTATCTAGATACACTACATTGTGAAGTAAAAGTTGAATCTTATTTTTACATTTTTTTACAATTGGAATACAATTAATATTTACTTCTTAAAGGTACCATAAAACAAAAAATTCATCTTAGCCCCAAGACCCTTTCAACCTCTTTAAAGTTAGGACTTAATTGAAGATGAAAAGTTAACTTTTAAAGTACCGTAATCTATAATTTTTGTTTGAGTACTGAATGATTTCACATTTTTGTCTGAACTTTTTTTCAAATTTTTTGTACAAAATTATAAACACGTTACATACAAAATTATATAAACATGACATCAAACCAACAAAAAAAGGTCTGGTAGAAAGATTTCAAGGTTGTATGATGAAGAATAGTTGTGCCAAGGTTGTATGTACTATAAAATATTAGTGAGAAAAGTAAAGTAAAAGGAAAGAAGAAAATGGAGAGAGGGAAAGAAAAAGAGTGAAAGAAAGAAAAAGGAAAAAAGAGAGGAAGAGGGAGTAAGAAACAAATAAGTCTTGGGCTGTCATCTACATGGTTGTAGATAATAACCCATTATTGCATCTTCAAGTAGTGTAAGAGAAAATTACTGTTTTATTTTTTTAAATTAACTTAGAGGAACGTATTTACTTTATTCATTCAACTGCATTCAATCATGCATCTGAGAAATCAAATACATTCCTTTCCAATTGTAAAGTTACCAAGCCTCTTCTGGAAAAGTGACCAAAATATGACAAAAATCCCATCTTACTGTGTTTAAATGACATGGCCTCCTGTTAATGAAGCCATAAGCTTAAGAAGTCTTAATTGCACTCAACAGCTCAGAATATGAATTTGGCATCATGTTTTACATATTTATTTTTTATATTATTTTTTATATTTATAACATGAAAATGATAAGCCTTTGCATGGAGCCTGAAACTTAAGGACTGACCTACTCTGTCATGTATTTATGTTTATCAAAATGCTTTCTCAATGAGATATGTTGAAGATACAATTGTATTGTTCACTTTTTGAAGGTAAAGGGCTGATTTATAAGATAATGACACATCAAAAAAGAACAGATTCACGTATTCTGAGAAAATATTTATTTGAAAAAGTTTGATAAAAGACTTAGTTTTAAATTTGGAACTAAATGGTGACACTCCTTGATGGCACCAACACTTCAAACTGTTTCAACTGACATTCTGGCTTCAATTGTTTTGCTTTTGGATTTTGATAGCAAAATGTAGTTCCAATTTCAGTCTTTAAATGGTTCCAAACGTTTTATCTGTCTTTATATTAAAATATTCTTGAACATTCTACAGCAATTTTGAGCATCATTTTGAAGAGTTTAGAAGAAATGGGCCCCTTTTGTCTGAGGTATCAAACATGAGAATATCTTAGAGGTTCTTGAGAAATGTCTGAAAACTCAGACTTCTTTTGGTTAGACTTTGAGTCATTTCTTAAAACATGAATATAGCATGTCAAGTTTACATTCAGTTAAGGTCCTTGATAACACTTTATTCTCTCTTACTGAGCGTGACTGTTCATAAGCTCACGTCTGCTCTCTAAGATGTTTGGGTCAATTTTCCTTACTGATAAACTATTTCTTTCATGGTTTGAAGTATTTTCTTAAAATTCGTAATGATGTTTGAAAAAGAGTACTAATTCTGTAGCACTAAAAGTTTTGCAGAAACTTTATAAAATTACTCTTTATCAGCTTAAAAAAGTTATTTGGAAAAGAAATGTAACTCAGTTTTATCATGCATTGAAATCTGCAATAATTGTTATGAATTTGAAAATTTGGCATTAATAAAGCCCAGCAAAACACCACAATATATATATAATATAAAAGGGATTAGTCATATTTTGAGGCTGCAAAAGAAAAGAAAATTATTATAGCATTATAACTGTTAAGAACTTATAATTTTAAGAGATGAGAAGAATTGAAAGTAAGTACTCATAAAACGAAATTTCAAATTTCTTGAACCCTAAATGTAATCAACCCTAAATGTATTCATTTGAACTTTAGATATTAAGATGGAATTTCTTACTATATGTTTGGCCATTTCTATGGCAACAGATAATGCTTCGATGAATTTCACTGATAAATACATTCTTTAAAATTTTCATCATATAAAATGTACCTAGCTTATTCTACTACAAGCTCCAAAGATCAGAAGAAGTAGAGCTTTTAACTCCAATTCCTGGGCTGTAGATATGAATTGAAATGAGTAAAACCCCTTTGAAGATTTTTATCATTGCTTGGTTTACTATTGCACCAGCTCTGAATTGCAAAGACTTTTTTCTTTTATGGATCACTCAATTATCTTATTTATAAGAATGGTTCACATCCCCATAATTCAATTCTAGATCAATACTAGACCACACCACAGGGAGCTTGTTTGCTACCCTTGAGCCATCCTAAAGACCAATTCAGTAAAGTACATACTATATTTAAATTCATAGTTCCATTGCTGTTATGAAGTGAATTATGTTTACATCATTTGCAGAATCTTTCACTTAATGATGAGAAATTCAATTTCATTTAGAATATTAATGAGAAACTTGATTTCCATAATTTCATTTCACAATAATGTTCAATGAAAATGATCAAATTAATGTTCTGAAGAAATATGAAGTGAAAGTAGAAAGCATGTGAATAGTATCTACATAGATTAAATGTATTAAATCATTTAATCATTAAATCATCTTCACTGAAATAAATATCTAAAATCTCAATATGTTGTGCAGTGTACATGCTTACATCAGAGAATGAAAACGTTAGTATTTTTGTAATCCACTTGTCATCTTGATGGTATTTGTTCCAGTGAAAAATTGAATTTTTTTGTAGCTTGTTAAAACTGAATGTAGACAATTTTTGTTTCTGTTTTGGACGAAAACTTACAAGCATCTAAATGTATGATATTAGAAATGTTATGATCAATCAAAATAATACTTGTTAGTTGCAGAATAGAAATATATCACATGATGTTATAGGTCTGTACCTGTTTTTTCATTTCATGAACATACAATTTAGATGTAACTTACTTTGAAATGAATGCAATGAGTCATCTAATTAACTTTTCTATATAAAAGGTTAGAGCTATTATTACAAAGTATGTGAAGAAAAAACTATGCAATAATTTCTTGTTCAGTAAAAATATTGGCCCATGTTCCCTTTCTCTGCCTCAGAATTCGGGTTTGATTCTTGTAGGAGGCTCTTGATGTCAATTGTTGATTGGAAGATACAATAGTTCATAAACAATGGACAATGTAATATTTCTTGTAAAGAGAAAGTATGAGAGTGCTGTCAGAAATCAGCGATTTTGACAGAAAAACTCATATTGTAAGGCTCTGGTAACAAAAAAGTGGGTAAATTATATTCCTGTTGGTAGTAAATTTCTTCCTCTAACACATTATGTAACCACAATCAACTTTTTGGAGCACCTTAATTCTAAAAAATCAATTGAAAGCAAAATGTCTATCTATGGTCAAAGCTATTGCTTAAAGCATTCAGATGATTTTCTCTAAAATTGATTTTATCCAGTCGATTTGGACGAACTGGAGGTCATGCTTGGTTGACCTCCAGTTAACAGTTGAACAGTTATTTTGATTTTGGGATGTACTTTATATAAAGCCACATTTTCAAAATTTAATAAAAAATGGCTCCACATATTTACTTTCTCGTATATGTACGTATACAGGGTTATAGTTATGTAATACTGTGGAAAATCGATTTCGAAATTTCAATAGAAATGCATGTTTTGGGGTCCCCTGATTTCAAATAGGTGTTGATTTTTTTTCAAAATATCCATATGTCTGTGAGCACTATTAGCGTCTAAACCATGCACAGTTTTTCCAAATTGAAGACCCCTGTCTATCTGGCTTTAGTTAAAGCTTTGAAATTTTGAAAAATATTCTTCAAAATTTGGGGGTACTTTACATGAAGCCCTTCTCAAAATCAGCTCCAAATTTTTTCTTTAAATTTATTGAAAGAATAGTGTAAAATACTTACAATGGTGGCATAGGTCCGATTTTCAGAGTTAACTCTGAATTTTCTTCGCATCGCTTTCTTCCTACAACTACAAAATTAAAGATAGAGATTGTTCGTCAAATGAAATTTGTTGTCCTTAATTAGTCAGGTTTCATTAAAGTAATGTTCATTGTTTTGAAAATTTTAGTAGTTTTCGAGCAATATTGCGTGCAATATGTGGAATTGTTTTAAAGAAAAACAAGATTTTCTCAGAAACAGCTCCAAATTTTTTGTTCAAATTTTTGACAAACTAAATGCACTCTATTAGATGACATAAATGCCATATTGCTCCATTCTTCCGTTTTTTCAAAACTTACAAAAATGTAATTTTTGTGACTTGTATCTCACATTGTTAAGATTTACATTAGCAATAATTTGTTCACACTATTGTGTTTATGAGTACATGTGCTATAAATAATGTTATATAAATTTTCTTGAAAACTCAACAATTTTCTGAGAAAAAGAGCTGAAATTTCCGCATTTTGAGAAACTCAAATACGAATTTTCTCAAAAATGGCTCCAAATTTTTTCTTCAAACTCTTCCAATGAATAGTGCCAATTGCACTGTTTAATATGATGTAAATTGAATTTTGGTGTATACTTCTTTTTCTTTTTTCAAAAATTACACAAATGTAATTTTTTTACAATATCTCTCACACTGTTAATATGCACATTTGCAGCAATTTGTAAACACTATTCCATTTGCAAATTGAAGTACTTCAAACGAACTTTTTACAAAACTCAAAAATTTTCTGTGAAAAAGAGCTTCAAATTTTGCATTTACAGTAATGCTTAAATGTCATTTTCAAAAAATGGCTGTAAATTTTTCAATGAAAATTGATATTTAGGAAAAGGTTTTATCATTCTTCAATATTCTTAAAGTAATATTTTAGTTCTACTATTAAAAACCCGAAAAGTTGACAATATTTAAAAAAAAAATATACTTTGGGCGGCAATAGATAGCCGCTGGCAACAGAATGGGGCAAGACCATAAAGTACAATGAAACAAGGTCCACACCAAGGAAATTAGAAAACTTAACTACAAGAAAGTCTCTGCCATTCTGCAGCACCACTAGTTTATTAAACGTTTTCCTCCGAAAGGACAATTTAAAAATGTCGCATGTTGCATTTTCATTGAAATTATTAAATTTTCAAAACCTGCAGAAATTCAAGTTTTTTAGTTTTTTTCCTGCAACTATAATATGGAAGACAGAAAACTTTTTCTTAACGACACTTGTTGTTCAAATACATCTTGAATTAAGGTCATGGACGGTTTTGAGGACAAAATGATAAGTTTTCATGTAATGAAATAGAGGCAATTTTTAAACAATTATTTTCTCAAAAATGCTTCACAATTTTTTAATTCAATATTTTCCTTGTATGTAGCAAAAGATAGTAAAACAAATGGTTCTGGTCCCTTTTCCTTCCTACATATAAGCAAATTGCAAAACATTAACCTCGCAAAGTAGCAATGTTGATAGAAATGTTTTCTTTAAAAAAATCTGTACAAAAAAATTACAACTTTAAATAAGGTTGTGTATAATTTTTTGGAAAGAAAGACGTTTTCATGTTATTTCTTTTTGAAGTTAATGCTATTTACAAAAATATGTTTCTCAAAAAGGCTCCAAATTCTTTCCTTGGAAAGGGTAAAGGCTGCCTATAAAAAGTGGCACAGATCTTGTTTTCATTGAACTTTCTGCATTCTTGAATATTGGGGAAAGTTAGGAATAATGTGCGAAAGTATGTGCTGTTGTAATACCATTAGTTCGGTTACAAGTAAGGACATATTATTCAGATAGAAAATAGAACACATCCTAAGATAGATTTTTGCAGAATTCCATACTAATTTAACACTTGATCAAATTGATAAGAAAATAATGTCAATTCTACCAAAAGTGTATTTCTTTTCTTTGCGGCCAATTAATAAGGTATAAAGATAGCCGGTCACATTTTGTCGGAAATTCCTTCATGAGTTATAAAATAATTAACAACTCAACATTTCCATACTATTTACTTGAATAAAAAATCATCGATGTATTGGGAAAAAGCTTTATTATCTTGAACAAGTTTCAATAAACAATAAATGTGGACAGTATGTACATTTTTCAATAACAATGAAATAAAATAGCTGATGTTATATCATCACATCTCCAAAATCTTATTGCAGAGACGTCAAGGTTTTAAATGTTCAAATTATATTAGAACCAATCTTATTGGTTTGAATTTCAAGGTAAGGAGCTTACATATTAATTCTGAGGTGGAAAATTACCACCACTTAAGTGGTAATCATTATCCATCAGCCCATAATATATCCAATTATATACTTACTTTTAATGGAAATGTGCAAATGGCACTGACATGTGTGAACATGAAGCATAACATCATCCAATGAAACTTGTCTACTGGATCAAATAATTATTAAAACTTCCACATTTGTATCAGATATGTAAATGTACATGAAGAGCTCTAACATATCTTAAGTATAATATTTTACCTCTCCGCTTCATATCTAAGATACTGAACTCTGACAAGAAAAGAATAAATTTATGGGTAGAAGCAGGTACTGAAGCATTCAGCAATGGTAAATATTTTCTTAATAGATCTTAAAATGTACTTACATTAAGCAGTGCATTTAATGAGTAAAATAATATCATTTTTTCAACTACACAAAAATAATACTCATCCTAAACAATTTTTTTTGCAAAAATGACTATTTTATTGCTATTAACAAAAGATTTCTACAACCACATGAGACAACCCTTGCAGTTGTGGTTGCTATAATAATTCAATGGTAACGTCTTTTTGAAATGCTGAAAGAGTGAGAGACAGTCTTTTATTTTTTTAAATTCTGAAAATTGTTTGGTGCAAACTATAATGACATTTGTTATATTTTATTTACAAAAAAATTATAACACTTTCAAACTAGTTCAAATTGTTATTTCTGTGGAAGGTTGTCAATTATTATTCCAAGAGTTCAAAAAATTGAGTAAGAAAAGCTATTACTGTAAAGTGAACTAACCAATACATCACATACAAGAATCAGACAAAATGCAAAACAAAATAGTAAAATAATATAATAGTTTTCAAATGTAACATATTTATAAAACTTTACATTACAACTTGTTTGACAATCACTTTTACTTAAATACAACAAACTACTTATATCTACCATCTCTGAAACTCAAAATATCTCTCACACTTGATCTTACAGTCATGTTTTTTTATAAGCTGAAGTGTCCAAATGATCTGGACACTGGATCTACTCATCACTTCGTATCATGTTCTAAACGTACACTTTTGGCGAAATTTAATGATATTCTGGCTTGAAACTTCTTTGTTGTACTTCAGCTAGAATGCATTTATTGTTTATAACCGCATTGAAAGTTTCAAGGTAGGTATTGTCTTAAAATTGCAAACAGACAGTTTTATTTTATTACCAATTGAATACTGTTCAATTGTTCTGAAATATGCACATGTACAACAACAGGAAGAACTGATCTAGAGGAGTTGTTTTTAAAAGAGGCAACTTTCAAAAATTGCAAATAAGGGGCTTCAATTTATAGCTTACAGCTCAGTCACAGGGCTACATTATTATTATTATTATATTGTCTTTAACCTCTAGTTTACTCTGCTATTGGAAAGAACATCACTAGTTTCTAGTTCTTTTTTGTCTTCTGGAAGAGAATCATCTAATTGTATGACTTCTATACCATCAACATCTTTTGCGAGTATTTTGGCATCATTGGAGTTTATTTCTTCATTACTCTTGGGAATTAAAGGAATGAGTTTTGGGAGAGAATCATCATCTAGGTTTGTGTGAGAAAGAACTGATTCTTCATATTCAAGATTTTTGAAGTTGGCAGTTCTGTTGGAAGTGTCGTCTGCAATTTGGTGTTCTTCAAGAATATGATTTTCACTATTTTTCTTCTCATGATTTTCTTTCTGATTATTTATTAATGCAGAGTTTTTAGAAATTTCTGAATTTTTGTCTTTTGTATGTATCTTTTCTCTCGGAGGGGAATCATCTAAATTAATGATTTCCACATGCTGCGGAAGTAATTTATTACAATCTACACTCTGACATTTCATTTTTGCTTGTAGAACATGGTCACTACCTTTATTCTTATGTACAAATGCTGAATCATCTATTACTGAAACCTCTTTATGACACTCAATCTCTTGGTGATTTTTTTTTGAATCACTGTTTTTTAAACCACCACAAGTATCTGAAAAATTATTGAGCATTTCACATTCATTTGCTGAAGATTTGTCATCACATACTTGTTGATGGATGGTTTCTTCAGCTGAAGATGGATTCCTATTGTCCTCAATTTCATTTTTACATTGTAGAATGTGTGATTTTGAATCAAAGAATCCACAAGATTTTTCATTATCTTCACAAGATTCATGAGTTTGTTGAGACAAATGAACCAGTGAGGTTGTGGATGGTGTATGTATGTCTTCATGGTCATTAATTTTTGCTGAAATACAATTATTTCTTTTATTTTTTAAGAGATTTTTATCTGTAACAAGTATTTCAGATTGATGAGAATAATTTGAAGTGTTCTTTAGAAAATTGTGTTCCTTTTTATCTTCTGATATTTCATTATTTTTTAAGTTTTTCTTTGTCACTGCATCTTTATTAATACATTTTTCCTCTTCGCATGAGGAATCAATGTTAACTTCCTCTGGAGTCAATAAATTATTTTTTTGTTCTTTTTCTTCAAGTCTTTCAACAATGTCCTTGATTCTTAACTGCTGAATATTGACATCCTCTAACTTCTTTCTTTGCTGGATAAGGGATATTGTATCAGAAGTTTTGACACTATTTTTGGGACGACTTTGCTTGTCATGAGAAATAATTGTTATTTCATTGTTTTTTGTTAGAGATTTCAAAAGATCCCCCGAGATTGGAGCTGATGGAACAACAGGATTTTTCTTGCTCTTTGATAGACTATGCACTGCAAAAACATGATCTTCAAACTGTTTGTATTTCTCAAAAGTAACAGTGGTACACAAAGTGCATTTGTATGAAATATTAACTGGTTTTAAGCTCATTTTATGTTCCCTATACATGTGTTCCAACAACTTCCATTGGAATAACTTTGAACAAATAGGGCAGTGACCTCCATCTGTTTCATTTCTGGCAGCCTCCTGAAAGCTTGCAGTGACAAGACCATGATTTCCTAGTAAATGCCTTTCTAAACCTTGATCAGTGAAGAAACGTAAAGGGCATTTTTGACATCCCAGTGAGGGTGTACTGTAGGTTGCTTTCTTAGAAAATTTCACATGGTGAATATCCCTTAAATGAATCTGTAATTTTTCAAAGTTGATAAATTGAGAATCACAAATTTCACAAATATTTAATTTCTGGGCTTTGTTTAATAAACTCACAGAATTTTCTGGCAAGCCCTGTTTTGAAGCAATAGCAGCAGAAGATGTCAATGTCTGTACATTAGGTAGGGGTGTAATGGAAATGTTTGGTCTCTGCCAAACACCTGTTATAGGAACATTCTTGCTTGTGGAGTTATGGCTTTGAATGACTCCAAACTGATCTCTAGAACCTGCAACATGTCCTGCAGAAATACCAGAATGAAATACTGTATTGGATGGCAGTTTAGGCAGCAACTGACGCACTCCTTTGGAGTTCATCTGGTAAGATAAGGTAGTTTTTCCACGTTTGGAAACTGGATTCTGCTTTATATGTCTAATTTTTGCTGGTGGCTCCCAGTTGGGTGGAGGTTCTTGATTCCGATCTGGCTTGTTTTTCTTCAAACATGACACCTTATGAGACTTCAATTTTGATTTACTTCTATCTTCAAAGGGGCAGTTGGGGCACTGATATTTGGCAGGTGCACATTCTAGAGATACACGGATATCATGCAACATTATCATATGATACACAATTTGGGAACGGTTTTCAATAATCAAATTACAAAAATTGCATTTGTAAACATTATCAAACAAATGAGGTGTTTCCAAATGATATGACATAACCAAGCATGATTCAGTTTGGAAGTTACAATAGCCACATTTTTTCTGTTTGAAATGAAAAGGTTGGTTATCTTCCACTCTGTAATCAACATTATTAAGAGGAAAATCACTGTATTGATTTTTCCCCACAAATTTTGAGGGATGTTTCTTGGACTGTCGTTTCAGATCAGTGTTGACATACTCCTTCACTAAACCAAGCCCAATTTGAATGAAAAAAGTACCTAAAGAGCTACTGAAGTACTCTTGGTCATTTGAATTTAATTTTTTAACAACTTTTGTACTTTCTCTCACTGATGAATCTGGAGAAGTATTTGAATTCTGATTAATGGCATTTCCATTCCAAAATATGGATGTCTTCTTCTTGTTAATAGGGCAATTTGCATTTTCTTCATAATTTATTGAAGAATTACTTTCAATATCCCTATCAGATTCATCACATTTCTTTTTCTTATTATTTTGTATGGTATTTGTATTCTCCTCATTGTTCAAATTATTCATTCCATTCGTAGAATTATCTTTTGAAGAATCACTTTCTGAGGAATATGAAGAAGTCTCAATCTCTCTTTGTAATTGTTCAATATATTTCTTGAATGACATTTTGGGAGGTTGTTCATATAAACATGGTACAATGAATGAGGGTGCATCAATAATATTCACAGCACTTGCAGTAAGTGGAGAGATCTGCGTACAAGAAGTATTAGATTTATCAGATGATGAAAAAGTGAGTTGATTTAAGTTTTGTAAAACAGGTTGTGAGGGAGTGCCTGAGGTAAGATTGTTCCATGATCCCTTTCCTGATGGCAATACTGAGTAACCAGTTACTACTGATGAGTGAGGTAAGGGACCTGTTAAAGAAATCTGAGAAATTGGTACTGGTCCTTTCCCAGATAATATTGAATTTGTATCAATTATTACCAGAGTGGGTTCTTTCTTCCTTTTGATACCTTTCCTACTAGCTATCTGAAGTAATTGTTCCGTATTGTTAACCACAATAGCGTTGTTTTTAGTACTTCCTAATTTTCCCGTTTCTTCTTTTGCTGTATTCAAAATATTGGAGGATGGTTTATCTAGAAGTGGGTCAGTAGGAATGATTTCTGTTATTTCCGAGTCTTCATTCATTTCTTGCCCTGTATGTTTCTTTAGATTACACCTACGAGAACTGCGTCTTGCGGCTACTTTATGTCGCGACGCTGATTCGGAAGTTGTTTTTGGTATGGCACAAGTCTTGATAAATTTAATGTCGGAAGAAAATGTTTTATTCGTATTAATTAGTTCTTTCTTCGAAGCGTTAATTACACTCACCTGATCACTTGCAATATTGGAACTCCAACGGAATCTTTTTACTTTTTCGCCGGTAGCATTAGTTAACACATTGACATTTTCTGACCGTTCCTCATTTATTTTCCCACTGATATGTTCTTTCTGTGCTCTCTTAGCACTTTTTACATTAGTACGTTTCATGTAATTGAAAGAAGAACCTTTACAATTACTCACTTGGGTACGTCTCTCATTAAAAAAATCACTGCTCTCTACATCCATATTACTACACTTATACTCATTTTCCGGCCGCATTGTCACAAAGGCTTCGTCATCAGTCTTCTCGGAATCAGTCTTTTTCCTAAAATATTTTCCTTCTGCAATTCGTACATTTTTAGGTTTTCCATTTCCTGCTAGCGGTCGATTAATGTGAGGTTTCCTCTCTGGAAAAGCATCAGCCTTTGACGTTTTTTCGTCACATCTGTTCAGAACAACACTACACCTTTTGAGCAAATGAATATTACTCTTCGATGCACCAGCAATTTTATCTACAAATTCGCAATGTGAATATCCACCTGGGAAAACTTTTTCACTACAAACACTATTAATACTATGGGTACAATCGTTATTTCTGTCTAAATCACATTTTTCTGGGTTGCTTTTCAAAATATTATTTGGATTATTTCCATTCTCTTCTTTTGTTTCTTGTTCACGAGAAGGAATTTCTTCCACTTCTTGAATGTTACCACTTTCTTCATGTTCATGTCTAGTTTCATTACCTGGCTCACAAGTTATGGTCGAAGAACTGTTTTGATCCCCCTTGCTTTGTGTGTGTTTGTTATTATCCATATCAGCATTTGAAGCTCTTATATTTTTCAAGGAGATATTTAATGGTGATGAGATGACTCGATAAATTCAACCTTCTCACTGCTGCCTCAATATGGCAGCCACCGCAAGTGACACAATCATTCAAATTCCCCACTTGGTTGTAAAATTACAACTTTTTCGAGATATTAATGCAAATCGATTTTACACCTACACAAAAACTAACTTTAGTATTATCGATTTGGTTCGAATATTCGTTGTGATAACAAATACCAACAAAAAACTGTCCGGTAGTCGATTGACCCAAGAACTGGCAATAAAAAATTGTTGAAACTACTAACAAATTGAAACTATTGGTGGAAACCGAAATGTTTTGTATCAGAAGGTCAGAAAAGTAGCCAATCAAGTGTCAGAATGAATAAGACATTTCGTCATTTGTGTTGAAGTTCTCTTATTACGACTGACAGAATGACACGTCATGTCCTTTTTGGTAGTGAGTCACCACCGACTCCACCTGCTCTGGGGATACTTTTATACCAGATGATGTAATTAACTTATTACCGTGATGGGTTTACTTATATCAGGATTATATTTTTCATGAAAATGTTCTATGTGAATTTCAACCATCTATTGATATACTCATTATAGTTTACAGTTCACATACTCGTACGTAGTTCACGAAGTTCCTTCATTATACTTTAATATAGAGTCGGTTGACGTTTGATCATATGTTACGGTGTCATCCAATCGGGAGCTTAAACGTCACTATTGTAGGAGTCATCCACGCTCCCGACTGGATGACACTGTAACAGCTGATTCACATCAACGGACTCAATGTTTAAATCGAAGTATAGTGGGTTGTATTTAATTATTTCCATAGCAAAATTTAATTTACAGCTGGTGTTAATTACAGTTCTAACATTTGACTCTTAGTCAATCGAACGTTGCACTTAATTATGCAATTTTCAAAATCATGTATTGAATGAAATATCTTTTTGTATATTTCGTATAGAGATATATGTATAATCATGCTACAAATTTCAGTTCTTCTAATAGTTTATTGCATTATTCTTTGCGGCAAAATATTGAGAGCACCGCGCAGTTCACCTCATGTTATAAAAAGTGACAAGAACAATGTATTTTAGAGTTAGATAAGAATCTACATAGTCGTGAATGTGTTCAATTTCCAAGGAAAAAACATTGTGATGCACATCTCGTAATGCAAACTCTTTGAAGGCAGACAGACGAGTAACTTAAGTTCGCTCGACAGACCACACGGATACCTTCCAGATAGTAATAATTTCATAATCATCATCAACCATTACACTATTCAAGAGCCACAAGACTTCATTGTAGTGGTAAAAATAATTTCTAGGAGATTAAATTTATTGTCAAATTGTAAGTTTTTAAAATAAATTGTAAGTTTATAAAAAAAATCGGGTTAGCTAACACTCCGTTCACAGCTCAATTCAACTTGTTCTTCCATTGGTCGATTTAGGCATCATAGTTGCGCAATTTTTCTTGTTACTGTGGATCACAGCACGATACGTTTACATCACTGACATTTAACTCACGTGGATTTCCGCATTAGTCGTGCCAAACATCCAGGCTGTGTTTAACAATACATTACGATTTGTACACATACCAGAGCGCAGTGCGATACCTCGGTAGATGTTAAGTCAATGTATTTTCTTTGTACGAGACATTTTATTGCCCTACAGGGTGGACAGCGAACCTGGAATCCTTGAAAACAAGGAGTTTGATAAAGCCTGAAAGGACCGGGAAAACGGGAATGTGATTTGAAAACTGGGATTTTTCGTTATTTTCAGATTTTCACCAACATTTAGCACAAGTTCACATGCGGCATTGTATTCAGTAAAGTGCAGAATTCAACTCAGTACATGATAACGGCAAGTGTTAAAATCGAAGTATGTATGAGAAGTGTCACATGCTTGCTTGAGAATTGCGAAGTTCTTGACTCACGCGTAACACAACTTCAAAGACTGCCGCTTGTGTAGGTGCAACATGGGTAGAGTACCTAGCACCCCGTAGCACCTATACGGTTGCCTGTGGGTTGCACGTGCATGGACGAGATCTTTGCGGAACAAACGTCTCACCGGGAACTCAATCGCTGAGTTTCGATTAGTGTCCCGCGTCTTCTTTGATGACATCGGCGGCACCACTTTGCTATTTTTCCGATCGAAACGACCACGTTATTACGTCCATGATAGAGAATTTTAACTTATTTTGTTGAAGAACGCAGGCGCTTTGCCTAAAGCCTATACGGAGATTAAGAATGACAGTGTCTGAATTGACAGGGGGCACGAAGAAAATGAACATGCGGTGAACTTGACAGGCTTGCGCGCCAGAAAATACGAGTAGACCCTGTTTCATTCGCTGCATTGTTCCCCACGGCAGCTAAGGTAATATGATATCAAAGTTAAAATGTTGGTACAAATTTATGGTACTCAATGTTTTCAATTTTTCTTTCATGTAAAGTATTAGAAATAATGCTAATATAGTCCAAACCCAATCAATTCAAACGAAACGCCTGTGGTGCATACCAGTGTTTATTTCGATAGCCAGGAACAGTAGTTATTTCAAACTTTTACATATGAAACATACCCTAATCAGAAATCGAAATTTGAAGTAAAGAAGTAATTTGTTCGAAGTTAATTTTATTACCTTTCATCAATCTACTTTCTTTTATAAGAATAGCAATACAATCCAAAAACCTCTCAAATTATGTTCACGAAGCGCAGGAAATTTGAAACGCGCGACTGATGCTAAATAATGTCATGTTGAATTTTCGAAAAATTCAACATGACCTTATTTGAAGATCTGTTTTTGGTGAACATATTAAATTAAGAAAAAATACTAATATTTTCGAAAAATTGAACATGACATTATTTAAAGATCTGTTTTTGATGAACACATTTCACTAAGAAAAAAGTCTTCATAATTGTAATTGTAGGAAGATGGCTAAAAAAATTTTGAATTTTTGCAATTTTCAAAACACAGAATTTTCAACGAACCTGAGACCTGTACTTTTAAACGATCTATACGGTATGCAAGGTGAAAATTGAATCAAAATTGTTGATGCCGTTTTTGAGAAAAAAAATTAAAAACTATATTTCTCACAAAATTATGCGAAAAGTACTCGTGTTCGAAAAATTTTATATAACCTTATTTCAAAATCTATCTCTAAGCAACAGATTTCATTAATGGAAGAAATCTCTATCTTCATAATTGTAGTTGTAGGAAGACGCCGAAAAAATGTTGAATTTTTGCAATTTTCGAAAAATCAGGGTTTTCAACGAATATGAGTCCTGCACCATTCTCTTAAACAGCCTTCAAATCAAATATCAAAAACATTGGAGCCATTTCTTTGAAAATTTTGAAAATGCCTCAGGGGCTTCTTGTAAAGTACTCCCCAAAATAAAAATATCGATTTCAAATTTAAGGGGCCAATACATCGCCAGATCGTCAAAAGAATATCAATTTTGAAGAAAATCTGCTGAACGGTTTAGCCGCTAATGTTGATCACTGTCAGACGGACGGACGTTTTGTCGTCAACCGAGTTTTCGTTATCAAGGACCTACAAAACATGTATTCTGGCCACACCAAGTGTTAGAGGATTTTTTATAAAGTTAGCAACTGGATTTATCCACTTTTTCGTTACCAGGACCCGGCAATAAGTTTTTCTGCAGAAAATTCGCCGTTTCCCCCCGCAGCATTACATAACTTTCTCTCTACTACGTAAGGGCTGATAAATGTTGACCGCCATTCCCGTTCCCGTCAAGCTTCGCGTTTCCGTGTTGTGAACGCCTGCCTGAGATGCCCATCTTTTAACTTTCTTTACGTTCCCGTTCCGGGCTATTGTGGAGCGGCCTTAAGCGGTAGAAGGTAAAAATGTGTTGTAATGTACAAAAAAGAACCTGGAAAATTTATATTCTCAGACCTGGAAAACTGGGGAAAATACCTTGAATTCCAAAAAGCAAGATCACCCTGCCCCAACTTCCTGTCACTTTCGGAGTGCCTCTGTCAAATAATATTAATTATATCTCTAAAAATATTAATACATTTATTTGGCAAAATACACATGTAAAGAACGTTTATAAGATCTTACCTTTAGTGCTTTAAAGCGATATCTAAATATTTTAAAAATACGAATATACTATGGACCGTGGACAAACTTCTCCTCGTTTAAATTTTGTAAATGCAGACATTGTAATGATTTTGGTGTTTAGTGTTACAATTCTGGTACTACGTTTTTCAAAGCTATCAATATTGTTAGTAGGGTATTTATATATAATAGCGAAGCAGTCTAGATACCATACCCCCACCTCGATCGGTCCGGTTGTCAACAGTACCGTTAAGTAAAATTCAAGACCGGAAGTGGTAGCTCAGTGCATCAACTGATATCACTGCAGCGCCTCTGACCGGAAGGTCCAAGGTTCGAGTCCCAATGGCGGCAGGATTTTCGACACTAGCTTTTCAGCTAGGTAGAATTCAGTTGCTGTCTGGAGAAGAATTCTAGCGGACGGCTGCTCTGATCGGTAGTTTTCCGTGGTTTATCCGATCAACAGCCGATGAATGCCGGAGCAGTACCCAAACAAACGGGCCACAGACAGCGTGCGATTTTTCCTTCCTCTTCCTTGTCATATCCTCACTCCTTACACTTATATTAACATGCACTACACTACCACACCGGGAGACCGGTCGGGAGCTTAGACCTTGTCCCGGTTGGGGCGGTGCCCCGCTGGTGGGAGAAACCTGGTTTGGGAAAACCCCGCTAGCCGACGGTAGGTCGGCGCCGAATCTCGTCATCCAGCAGGGGAAGAACATCGCCACCTCCCGAGAGAGAAAAACATACGCTACACTTAGGGGACTAATGACTCTAGTAGTTGCCGTGCCCGGAATCACTAAATCAATCAATAAATCAATATAATTTGAAGTTTCGGATATTGCTCGCGTAAGTTTTCTTGGTATAGAACCATTTTCCTAAGGATGAGCGAAAGTGACAGCTCACGAAAACAAGTGAACATCACATGTATTTCAGAGAAGTATCCCTCCGCCGCGACATTGTTCAGCCACGCCCCTTCGTCAAGTGCTAATGGGGTCCTGTGAAAACATCCCTAATCAGAAGTCTAACAGTTTCGCTGAGGTATATGCACGTACGTGAGTCCGGTAAATATTGGGTATATCACGTACGTGAGTCCGGTCCTGGGTTCGAGTCCTGACGGCGGCAGGATTTTCGACACTAGCTTTTCAGCTAGGTCGAATTCAGTCGCTGTCTGGAGGAGAATTCTAGCGGCCGGCTGCTCTGATCGGTACTTTTCCGTGGTTTCTCCGATCAACACCAGGCGAATGCCGGAGCAGTACCCTGCCAAACGGGCCACGGACCGCGCGCGACCTGTCCTTCCTCTTCCTTGTCCTATCCTCTTTCCTTACGCACACACACTAACATGCATTACACCACCACATATTCCGGGAGACCGGTCGGGAGCTTAGAGCTTGTCCCGGCTGGGGCGGTGCCCCGCTGATGGGAGAGTCCTGGTTAGGGGGAAACCTCACTAGCCGACGGTAGGTCGGCGCCGAATCTAGCCATTCAGCGGGGGAGGATCACCGCCATCTCTCGAGAAAAACATGCACTACACTAACGGGACTAATGACCAAAGCCGTTGACGCGCCCGGAAACACGAAAAAATCAATCAATCAATCAATTGGCTCATCCCTAGGAAAATTGCTCTATACACGAGCTCCTTAGTTTTCCCTAGCTCTGAATAACACGGCCCGTCGAGATAGTTAGGACTGACTCGGAACGGCACGTACCAATTTACAACGCTGCCAGCAACCATCTCGTACCTTCAAAACAATTTTAGCTTTATTTGTGGCAAAACAATTGTGTGACTCATTGGCGCGTGAAGTTCATGCCAACAATTGGTAAGACCTTTTAAGCAGTGACGTAGCCAGAGCGCTTCTCCCCCCCCCCCGCTGAGAAATATCGAGAAAACTTGGGCGTGTAGTATTTAATTTGAACCCAAATGGGAATAATAATAATAATAATAATAATAATAATAATAATAATAATAATAATAATAATAATAATGTATATATAATATTAAATGATGCTATGAACACCAAAAGTGACGTATTGAAACTAAATAAAATATAGAGGACATTAATAATAAACAAACATCTTTAATTGCGTTTGCCACTGTTCATTCCATATTATCCTAATCTTTACACATCCATTCCTTAACAAATCTGACTTTTACTGCATACAAGAACTAACACATGAATTATTTTAAGGACCAAGTTGGACGTCGCCTTCAGCATATTACAAAAAAATCATAATGTATGTTGAACGCTGATATAGGTTCCAAATTGTAGATATATATTTTAATATAATTGTATTCCTTTGTTTTTTATTACGTAAAAAGTAATGTTTATACTATTGTCAACCGCTTATTCTATATTGCTTTTAAAAAGGCACATGCCAAATATGCGAAACGTAAAGCTGAAAATAAATATATAAAATACAAATGTTTTATTTCCTGGTATCCTCGTAAGATTGATCCTATATGGTCCAAAAATACCCATCTATCTGCAATAATAATATTAAAAATTTTATTTATTCTCTTCAGTCACTTTCATTTTCTTTTAAACCAGAAGATACGACAACCTCAACCACTCAAGTTCTGACGCTTCGATATATTCTCATTATGTAATGCGAGTGCAGGTAGACGTAGGTAATTTTTGTAACCTTCAGAAGTGCGGCAGCGTCGCTCGTTACTGTTTTCAGGTATTGACCGCTATGACGTCAGCGTTTCCAAGGGTAATTTTCTTCCAAGGACGTAAAACGGCTGAAACATGTTGCAGGGAGTAGATTGAGTAACAGAACTTGTCGGGAAACGCGATACTTCTTCACATATTTCTGTTCCAAATGTTTTCCAAGCACATAAAGTATTAGTGTCGAAATATAAACAATTCTGCGAATCACTTATTAGCACATCAGTTAATTAAAATGTCAATTGAACATTAAATTGTTACTTAAACGCATGTGAATCCAAGGTTGGGCAGTATTTAAATACTAGTATTTTAAATACATTTTGGATGTGAATAACTATATTTTTGAGTTTTTTTGACACGTATTTTAGAGATCTATTTAAATACATAAAATATGTGCATTTAAAAAACGAAATACTTAAAATAGTTCAAGTACAGATTAAGATAACGAGAATATTTTCTTTCGGCTTGATTCTTCTAATGAATGAACCTCATAGAAACAAAAGTAAAAGCTGCTTTCAGATGTTGAATTTGAATTCTCTTCATTTTTAAATTATAAATCTAAACCATTAAAAATGCTGGACAATTTTCCGACAGCAAACAATGCGTTTGTTCCTTATAACTAGAGTCCGGGCAATACCCCTTATACCTATTTTATTTCTTTGAATGTATTTTTAGACAATTTACCTCATTAGCTATGTTTACTTCAGATATGACTTTGCAAGGGTTTTATAAAGCCTATAAACGCCTATTTTAGAGATAATTGCTTAATCGAGCGTTAAGATCCTACAAGTGCATGTATTGAATTTTCCGCATATTTAATATTTTTTGTTCACTACATTTTGTTTTCTACAAACTTTTTTATTTTATTTTTTAAGAAATCACAGATGAATATTTTTTTGCCAAACAAGTAATACCCTCGTAAAATCTGTTCGGGCGTCATCCGATCGAGAAGCTCTAAGGCCAAAGTCCTGTGTGTCCTTTCCTTCCATCGAGCAGGGACACCGCTCAGACCTATGAGAATTTGACACCGTGCAGGTTTCCTTATCTACTTGCAGTCGTAGGCTTCCGCGGCCAGAGTCCTGTAACTGATCTTGGCTGTCTGGGTGTCGCCGCGTCGAAGGCTGTGTTGCCGACGTTTCAACCATCTTTTCGTGGTCTTCCTCTGGCCGCGGAAGCCTACGACTTCACTTAACACACCTCTACGGGGAGGAAATTTATAAATCTACCGCAGACCAGCCCTGAGGACTGACAACGTCGAAGGCTGGCTGAGTTAATTTCCGTGTATTCTTTTGTTGTTTTTTTAAAATACACATTTTTTTTCAATATCTCTCACGAATATTCAATGGATTTCGAAAATTTAGGGTTAACCGTGAAAACGTCGGACGTACGCCACCTTTATACGTGTATTTTACTCAATTCTTACAAGAAAGTTAAAGAAAAAATTTGGAGCCGTTTTTCAGAAAATTTTGAAAATGTCCGGGGGTTCCATGTAGAGTACTTTCAAATTTTTGGAAATTTCAAAACTTGAACTAGAGCCAGATGGACAGGGGATTCTTCAATTTGGAAAAGATCGTACGAGTGATTTAGGCGTTAGTAATGTTCACAGACAGACGATTCATGGACAAACGGACAGGCAGTCAGACGGACAGACAGTCGTTTTGAAACAAGAGGTGCTACACAATGGCACAGACTTTCTCGTAGCAAATTTTTCTAATTCTCTTGTTGTGGACAGACTTGCAGGTCTAGCTCCATTCTCTGACCAGCTGTCATCTATCGTAGCCCTAAGTACTTTTTATTTATTTATTTATTTATTTATTTATTTATTTATTTATTTATTTATTTATTTATTTATTTATTTATTTATTTATTTATTTATTTATTTATTTATTTATTTATTTATTTATTTATTTATTTATTTATTTATTTATTTATTTATTTATTTATTTATTTATTTATTTATTTATTTATTTATTTATTTATTTATTTATTTATTTATTTATTTATTTATTTATTTATTTATTTATTTATTTATTTATTTATTTATTTATTTATTTATTTATTTATTTATTTATTTATTTACATTTTCTCAACTTTCGATTTCCTTATAGTAGAACCGAAATATTACTTCAAGGATATTTAAGAATAGTGAAACTTCATAGAACTAAATAGAAATTTTCATTGAAAAATTTGAAGCCTTTTTAAGAAAATAGCAATTAAGCAATACTGAAACGTTTTGAGTTTTCGAAAAACTTTATTTATAGTCATTAGAAGCACTTCTACTCACAAATTCAATAATGTATACAAATTGATGGAAAAATGCACATTAACGGCGTGAGAGTTATTAAAAAAACATTTGTGTATTTTTTTAAAAAACAAATGAATGCAGCAAAATGAACTTTACATCTTAGTAAACAGTGCAATTAGCACTCCGCCACCATCTCCCGATCAAAAACATACACTACACTAACGGGACAAATGACCAAAGCAGTTGACGCGCCCGGAAACACGAAAAAATCAATCAATCAATCAATCTAGTTAACTTAGGGCCCCTTCACACGTAGACACTGCCGCAAGCCAGGAGGAAGCCGCTTGGAAGAGGGAGGGCTCCGAAGTGCGCCGCGTCGGTGACTCGACGAGGTGTACATTCGCTCAGAAAACAATTGGTAATAAAACTTGAATATGCGGCTATACCCACCGAATCCTTTCTTATTTCAAACTTAACGAAATATTCTTATGACTTTTATCAATTATCGCCCGTTATATACACTCTTTGCCGACACAAAACTTATGTGCGGATTTTGTCATTGAAACATTGTTTTAAAAATTTTATTTAGTGAGATTCATTCATTCCTAGTTACTTTGTTTCCAAACTTCGTGTATTCGGAAATATACAGCGAAATCTGGCACCTGCATCAAGTTAGCAAGAAATTGTTGAAAAACTATCAATGAGCGATTAGTATGTCTAATTATTTAAATGTCTAAATACCATGCATTACCCCCAAAGAAACGGAAAGAAACGGATAAAATCTGCGTAATCCATGTATTTCTTAAAAATAGAAAAAAAACGAAATATGCAAACATGCACGGAAAACGAATACATTTTTAAGCGGAGAAGGACACGAAAAAATCGGGGGGGGGGGGGACGAAGTAAAACTCTTGGAGGAACGTAGAATGGGTGGAAAATATTTTTTTTTTATATATTTGCAAAGTTCGAGATATTGTTTTCAATTCATGGATTCACTGTTTTATTATTATTATTATTATTATTATTATTATTATTATTATTATTTATTAAATATTTACATGCGTTAGCAAGTGAGGCTTTAAGCAGAAAATTAAGAAATGTACAATTTATTTCAGATTACAAGAGTTGAACAAGAAACAAAATGTAGCTAATGCATCATTCGAAAAATAAATTAATTTTATTTGCTATAGGTGAGCTTTACTATTGATATGAAATGCTAAGTAGAATGAAAAAAATGTTACGAAAATTTATGTTTTATTCTGTTTAAGTGACGGTTATTTTTACCTAGCTCAAAATAGAGTGCATATGATACATGATTTATATGAGAATAAAATTTATTAGAGAGTTGTAGAAAATAATTTTTGATAGGTAGAATGGCTAATTCATTATGAATTTGTTCTTTGGGAATAAACCATGCACTGTTTGCGTCTAGCGTGTTTCCTTTGTATATTCTAAGTAAAACGCTTATTGTTGAGAATAAGAATAGAAGTAATTTCATTGTTGTATACGGCAGTTCTGCGCTGCGGCAGTGTCCCAGTGGGAAGACCTCCAATTAAACCAACGTTTTTGCTAGCGGTGACGCGGACGCCGACTCGGGCTGCTGGTGGCGAGTGTCAGCCTCCGAAAGACACAGCAGCGCGAATAGGCCACACGTGGGAACACCTCCATTTACACCAACGCTTTGCTAGCGGTGACCCGCACGCCGACTCGGGCTACTGGTGGCGAGTGTCAGCCTCCGAAAGACAGCAGCGCGAATAGGCCACACCTGGGAAGACCTCCATTTAAACAAACGCTTTGCTAGCGGTGACCCGCACGCCGACTCGGGCTACTGGTGGCGAGTGTCAGCCTCCGAAAGACACAGCAGCGCGAATAGGTCACACGTGGGAACACCTCCATTTACACCAACGCTTTGCTAGCGGTGACCCGGACGCCGACTCGGGCTACTGGTGGCGAGTGTCAGCCTCCGAAAGACAGCAGCGCGAATAGGCCACACGTGGGAAGACCTCCATTTAAACAAACGCTTTGCTAGCGGTGACCCGCACGCCGACTCGGGCTACTGGTAGCGAGTGTCAGCGAACGAAAGACACAGCAGCGCGAATAGGCCACACGTAGGAAGACCTCTATTTAAACACACGCTTTGCTAGCGGTGACCCGGACACCGACTTGGGATGCTGGTGGCGAGTGTCAGCCTCCGAAAGACACAGAAGCGCGAATAGGCCACACGTGGGAAGACCTGCATTTAAACCAACGCTTTGCTAGCGGTGACCCGGACGCTGACTCGGGCTGCTGGTGGCGAGTGTCAGCCACCGAAAGACACAGCAGCGCGAATAGGCCAGACGTGGGAAACCTCCATTTCAACCAACGCTTTGCTAGCGGTGACCCGGACGCCGCCTCGGGCTACTGGTGGCGAGTGTCAGCCTCCGAAAGACACAGGAGCGCGAATAGGCCACACGTGGAAGACATCTCCATTTAAACCAACGCTTTGTTATGGTGACCGGACGCCGACTGGCCAGCTGGTGGCGAGTGTCGCCTCCGAAAGACAGCAGAGCGGCGAATAGGGCCACACGTGGAAGACCTATTTAAACCAACGCTTTGCTAGCGGTGACCTGACGCCGACTCGCTAGTGGCGAGTGTCAGCTCCTCCGAATGACACCGCAGCGCGAATCGGCCACACGTTGGAGAACCTCCATTTAACAAACGCTTTGCTAGCGGTGACCCGTACGCCGACTCGGGCTGTTGGTGGCGAGTGTCAGCCTCCGAAAGACACAGCAGCGGGAATCGGCCACACGTGGGAAGACCTCCATTTAAACAAACGCTTTGATAGCGGTGACCCGGACGCCGACTCGGGCTGCTGGTGGCGAGTGTCAGCCTCCGAAAGACACAGCAGCGCGAATAGGCCACACGCGGGAAGACCTCCATTTAAACAAACGCTTTGCTAGCGGTGACCCTGACGCCGACGCGGGCTACTGGTGGCGAATGTCAGCCTCCGAAAGACACAGCAGCGCGAATAGGCCACACGTGGGAAGACCTCCATTTAAACAAACGCTTTGCTAGCGGTGACACGGACGCTGACTCGGGCTACTGGGGGCGAGTGTCAGCCACCGAAAGACACAGCAGCGCGAATCGGCCACACGTGGGAAGACCTCCTTTTAAACCAACGCTTTGCTAGCGGTGACCCGGCGCTGACTCGGGCTACTGGTGGTGAGTGTCTGCCACCGAAAGACACAGCAGCGCGAATCGGCCACACGTGGGAAGACCTCCTTTTAAACCAACGCTTTGCTAGCGGTTACCCGGTCGCCGTCTCGGGCTACTGGTGGCGAGTGTCAGCCTCCGAAAAACACAGCAGCGCGAATAGGCCACACGTGGGAAGACCATCTTTTAAATCAACGCTTTGCTAGCGGTGACCCGGACGCCGACTCGGGCTACTGGTGGCGAGTGTCAGCCTCCGAAAGACACCGCAGCGCGAATCGGCCACACGTGGGAGAACCTCCATTTAAACAAACGCTTTGCTAGCGGTGACCCGTACGCCAACTCGGGCTGCTGGTGGCGAGTGTCAGCCTCCGAAAGACACCGCAGCGCGAATCGGCCACACGTGGGAGAACCTCCATTTAAACAAACGCTTTGCTAGCGGTGACCCGTACGCCGACTCGGGCTGCTGGTGGCGAGTGTCAGCCTCCGAAAGACACAGCAGCGTGAATCGGCCACACGTGGGAAGACCTCCATTTAAACAAACGCTTTGATAGCGGTGACCCGGACGCCGACTCGGCCATTGGTGGCGAGTGTCAGCCCCGAAAGACACAGCAGCGAATAGCTGGCCACACGGGAAGACCTTCATTTAAACAATCGCTTTGCTAGCGGTGACCCCGACGCCGACTCGGGCTACTGGTGGCGAGTGTCAGCCACCGAAAGACACAGCAGTGCGAATAGGCCACACGTAGGAAGACCTCCATTTAAACAAACGCTTTGCTAGCGGTGACCCGGACGCCGACTCGGGCTACTGGTGGCGAATGTCAGCCACCGAAAGACACAGCAGCGCGAATAGGCCGCACGTGGGAAGACCTCCATTTAAACAAACGCTTTGCTAGCGGTGACCCGGACGCCGACTCGGGCTACTGGTGGCGAGTGTCAGCCTCCGAAAGACACAGCAGGGCGAATAGGCCACACGTGGGAAGACCTCCATTTCAACAAACGCTTTGCTAGCGGTGACCCGGACGCCGGCTCGGGCTACTGGTTGCGAATGTCAGCCTCCGAAAGACACAGCAGCGCGAATAGGCTACAAGTGGGAAGACCTCCATTTAAACAAACGCTTTGCTAGCGCTGACCCGGACGCCGACTCGGGCTACTGGTGGCGAGTGTCAGCCTCCGAAAGACACAGCAGCGCGAATAGGCCACACGTGGGAACACCTCCATTTACACCAACGCTTTGCTAGCGGTGACCCGGACGCCGACTCGGGCTACTAGTGGCGAGTGTCAGCCTCCGAAAGACAGCAGCGCGAATAGGCCACACCTGGGAAGACCTCCATTTAAACAAACGCTTTGCTAGCGGTGACCCGCACGCCGACTCGGGCTACTGGTGGCGAGTGTCAGCCTCCGAAAGACACAGCAGCGCGAATAGGTCACACGTGGGAACACCTCCATTTACACCAACGCTTTGCTAGCGGTGACCCGGACGCCGACTCGGGCTACTGGTGGCGAGTGTCAGCCTCCGAAAGACAGCAGCGCGAATAGGCCACACGTGGGAAGACCTCCATTTAAACAAACGCTTTGCTAGCGGTGACCCGCACGCCGACTCGGGCTACTGGTAGCGAGTGTCAGCGAACGAAAGACACAGCAGCGCGAATAGGCCACACGTAGGAAGACCTCTATTTAAACACACGCTTTGCTAGCGGTGACCCGGACACCGACTTGGGATGCTGGTGGCGAGTGTCAGCCTCCGAAAGACACAGAAGCGCGAATAGGCCACACGTGGGAAGACCTGCATTTAAACCAACGCTTTGCTAGCGGTGACCCGGACGCTGACTCGGGCTGCTGGTGGCGAGTGTCAGCCACCGAAAGACACAGCAGCGCGAATAGGCCAGACGTGGGAAACCTCCATTTCAATTAACGCTTTGCTAGCGGTGACCCGGACGCCGCCTCGGGCTACTGGTGGCGAGTGTCAGCCTCCGAAAGACACAGGAGCGCGAATAGGCCACACGTGGGAAACCTCCATTACACTAACGCTTTGCTAGCGGTGACCCGGACGCCGACTCGGGCTACTGGTGGCGAGTGTCAGCCACCGAAAGACAAAGCTGCGCGAATAAGCCACAGGTGGGAAGACCTCCATTTAAACAAACGCTTTGCTAGCGGTGACCCGGAAAGCCGACACGGGCTGCTGGTGGCGAGTGTCAGCCTCCGAAAGACACAGCAGCGCGAATAAATCACACGTGGGAAGACCTCCATTTAAACAATCGCTTTGCTAGCGGTGACCAGGACGCCGACTCGGGCTACTGGTGGCGAGTGTCAGCCACCGAAAGACACAGCTGCGCGAATTGGCCACACGTGGAAAGACCTTTTAAACAAACGCTTTGCTAGCGGTGACCCGGACGCCGACTCGGGCTACTGGTGGCGAGTGTCAGCCTCCGAAAGACACAGCAGCGCGAATAGGCCACACGTGGGAAGACCTCCATTTAAACAAACGCTTTGCTAGCGGTGACCCGGACGCCGACTCGGGCTACTGGTGGCGAGTGTCAGCCTCCGAAAGACACAGCAGCGCGAATAGGCCACACGTGGGAAGACCTCCATTTAAACAAACGCTTTGCTAGCGGTGACCCGGACGCCGACTCGGGCTACTGGTGGCGAGTGTCAGCCACCGAAAGACACAGCAGTGCGAATAGGCCACACGTAGGAAGACCTCCATTTAAACAAACGCTTTGCTAGCGGTGACCCGGACGCCGACTCGGGCTACTGGTGGCGAATGTCAGCCACCGAAAGACACAGCAGCGCGAATAGGCCGCACGTGGGAAGACCTCCATTTAAACAAACGCTTTGCTAGCGGTGACCCGGACGCCGACTCGGGCTACTGGTGGCGAGTGTCAGCCTCCGAAAGACACAGCAGGGCGAATAGGCCACACGTGGGAAGACCTCCATTTCAACAAACGCTTTGCTAGCGGTGACCCGAACACCGGCTCGGGCTACTGGTTGCGAATGTCAGCCTCCGAAAGACACAGCAGCGCGAATGGGCTGAAGTGGGAAGACCTCCAATTAAACCAACGTTTTTGCTAGCGGTGACGCGGACGCCGACTCGGGCTGCTGGTGGCGAGTGTCAGCCTCCGAAAGACACAGCAGCGCGAATAGGCCACACGTGGGAACACCTCCATTTACACCAACGCTTTGCTAGCGGTGACCCGCACGCCGACTCGGGCTACTGGTGGCGAGTGTCAGCCTCCGAAAGACAGCAGCGCGAATAGGCCACACCTGGGAAGACCTCCATTTAAACAAACGCTTTGCTAGCGGTGACCCGCACGCCGACTCGGGCTACTGGTGGCGAGTGTCAGCCTCCGAAAGACACAGCAGCGCGAATAGGTCACACGTGGGAACACCTCCATTTACACCAACGCTTTGCTAGCGGTGACCCGGACGCCGACTCGGGCTACTGGTGGCGAGTGTCAGCCTCCGAAAGACAGCAGCGCGAATAGGCCACACGTGGGAAGACCTCCATTTAAACAAACGCTTTGCTAGCGGTGACCCGCACGCCGACTCGGGCTACTGGTAGCGAGTGTCAGCGAACGAAAGACACAGCAGCGCGAATAGGCCACACGTAGGAAGACCTCTATTTAAACACACGCTTTGCTAGCGGTGACCCGGACACCGACTTGGGATGCTGGTGGCGAGTGTCAGCCTCCGAAAGACACAGAAGCGCGAATAGGCCACACGTGGGAAGACCTGCATTTAAACCAACGCTTTGCTAGCGGTGACCCGGACGCTGACTCGGGCTGCTGGTGGCGAGTGTCAGCCACCGAAAGACACAGCAGCGCGAATAGGCCAGACGTGGGAAACCTCCATTTCAACCAACGCTTTGCTAGCGGTGACCCGGACGCCGCCTCGGGCTACTGGTGGCGAGTGTCAGCCACCGAAAAACACAGCAGCGCGAATAGGCCACACGTGGGAAGACCTCCATTTAAACCAATGCTTTGCTAGCGGTGGCCCGGGCGACTCGGGCTGCTGATGGCGAGTGTCAGCCACCGAAAGACACAGCTGCGCGAATAGGCCACACGTGGAAAGACCTTTTAAACAAACGCTTTGCTAGCGGTGACCGGGACGCCGCCTCGGGCTACTGGTGGCGAGTGTCAGCCTCCGAAAGACACAGGAGCGCGAATAGGCCACACGTGAGGAAACCTTCATTTAAACAAACGCTTTGCTAGCGGTGACCCGGACGCCGACTCGGGCTACTGGTGGCGAGTGTCAGCCTCCGAAAGACACAGCAGCGCGAATAGGCTACACGTGGGAAGACCTCCATTTAAACCACTGCTTTGCTAGCGGTGGCCCGGGCGACTCGGGCTGCTGATGGCGAGTGTCAGCCACCGAAAGACACAGCTGCGCGAATAGGCCACACGTGGAAAGACCTTTTAAACAAACGCTTTGCTAGCGGTGACCGGGACGCCGCCTCGGGCTACTGGTGGCGAGTGTCAGCCTCCGAAAGACACAGGAGCGCGAATAGGCCACACGTGGGGAAACCTTCATTTAAACAAACGCTTTGCTGGCGGTGACCCGGACGCCGACTCGGGCTGCTGGTGGCGAGTGTCAGCCACCGAAAGACACAGCAGCGCGAATAGGCCACACGTGGGAAGACCATCCATTTAAACCAATGCTTTGCTAGCGGTGGCCCGGGCGACTCGGGCTGCTGATGGCGAGTGTCAGCCACCGAAAGACACAGCTGCGCGAATAGGCCACACGTAGAAAGACCTTTTAAACAAACGCTTTGCTAGCGGTGACCGGGACGCCGCCTCGGGCTACTGGTGGCGAGTGTCAGCCTCCGAAAGACACAGGAGCGCGAATAGGCCACACGTGGGGAAACCTTCATTTAAACAAACGCTTTGCTAGCGGTGACCCGGACGCCGACTCGGGCTACTGGTGGCGAGTGTCAGCCTACGAAAGACACAGGAGCGCGAATAGGCCACACGTGGGAAGACCTCCATTTAAACCAATGCTTTGCTAGCGGTGGCCCGGGCGACTCGGGCTGCTGGTGGCGAGTGTCAGCCACCGAAAGACACAGCTGCGCGAATAGGCCACACGTGGAAAGACCTTTTAAACAAACGCTTTGCTAGCGGTGACCGGGACGCCGCCTCGGGCTACTGGTGGCGAGTGTCAGCCTCCGAAAGACACGGGAGCGCGAATAGGCCACACGTGGGAAGACCTCCATTTAAACCAATGCTTTGCTAGCGGTGGCCCGGGCGACTCGGGCTGCTGGTGGCGAGTGTCAGCCACCGAAAGACACAGCAGCGCGAATAGGCCAGACGTGGGAAACCTCCATTTCAACCAACGCTTTGCTAGCGGTGACCCGGACGCCGCCTCGGGCTACTGGTGGCGAGTGTCAGCCTCCGAAAGACACAGCAGCGCGAATAGGCCACACGTGGGAAGACCATCCATTTAAACCAATGCTTTGCTAGCGGTGGCCCGGGCGACTCGGGCTGCTGATGGCGAGTGTCAGCCACCGAAAGACACAGCTGCGCGAATAGGCCACACGTGGAAAGACCTTTTAAACAAACGCTTTGCTAGCGGTGACCGGGACGCCGCCTCTGGCTACTGGTGGCGAGTGTCAGCCTCCGAAAGACACAGGAGCGCGAATAGGCCACACGTGGGAAGACCTCCATTTAAACCAATGCTTTGCTAGCGGTGGCCCGGGTGACTCGGGCTGCTGATGGCGAGTGTCAGCCACCGAAAGACACAGCTGCGCGAATAGGCCACACGTGGAAAGACCTTTTAAACAAACGCTTTGCTAGCGGTGTCCGGGACGCCGCCTCGGGCTACTGGTGGCGAGTGTCAGCCACCGAAAGACACAGCTGCGCGAATATGCCACACGTGGAAAGACCTTTTAAACAAACGCTTTGCTAGCGGTGACCCGGACACCGACTCGGGCTGCTGATGGCGAGTGTCAGCCACCAAAAGACACAGCTGCGCGAATAGGCCACACGTGGAAAGACCTTTTAAACAAACGCTTTGCTAGCGGTGACCGGGACGCCGCCTCGGGCTACTGGTGGCGAGTGTCAGCCTCCGAAAGACACAGGAGCGCGAATAGGCCACACGTGGGAAGACCTCCATTTAAAAACGCTTTAAGTTAGCGGTGACCCGACGCCGACTCGGGCTACTGGTGGCGAGTGTCAGCCACCGAAAGACACAGCAGTGCGAATAGCCACACGTAGAAAGACCTCCATTTAAACAAACGCTTTGCTAGCGGTGACCCGGACACCGACTTGGGATGCTGGTGGCGAGTGTCGGCCACCGAAAGACACAGCAGCGCGAATTGGCCACACGTGGGAAGACCTCCATTTAAACAAACGCTTTGCTAGCGGTGACCCGGACGCCGACTCGGGCTACTGGTGGCGAGTGTCAGCCACCGAAAGACACAGCAGCGCGAATAGGCCACACGTAGGAAGACCTCCATTTA
Source organism: Teleogryllus occipitalis (assembly GCA_011170035.1). Taxonomy (NCBI): domain Eukaryota; kingdom Metazoa; phylum Arthropoda; class Insecta; order Orthoptera; family Gryllidae; genus Teleogryllus; species Teleogryllus occipitalis. Next base: position 10,038 of record BLKR01004223.1, on the reverse strand, counting down.
AACAAACGCTTTGCTAGCGGTGACCCGGACGCCGACTCGGGCTACTGGTGGCGAATGTCAGCCACCGAAAGACACAGCAGCGCGAATAGGCCGCACGTGGGAAGACCTCCATTTAAACAAACGCTTTGCTAGCGGTGACCCGGACGCCGATCAGGCTACTGGTGGCGAGTGTCAGCGAACGAAAGACACAGCAGCGCGAATAGGTCACACGTGGGAAGACCTCCATTTAAACAAACGCTTTGCTAGCGGTGACCCGGACGCCGACTCGGGCTACTGGTAGCGAGTGACAGCCTCCGAAAGACACAGCAGCGCGAATAGGCCACACGTGGGAAGACCTCCATTTAAACAAACGCTTTGCTAGCGGTGACCCGGACGCCGACTCGGGCTACTGGTGGCGAGTGTCAGCCTCCGAAAGGCACAGCAGCGCGAATAGGCCGCACGTGGGAAGACCTCCATTTAAACAAACGCTTTGCTAGCGGTGACCCGGACGCCGACTCGGGCTACTGGTGGCGAGTGTCAGCCAACGAAAGACAAAGCTGCGCGAATAGGCCACACGTGGGAAGACCTCCATTTAAACAAACGCTTTGCTAGCGGTGACCCGGACGCCGACTCGGGCTACTGGTGGCGAATGTCAGCCACCGAAAGACACAGCAGCGCGAATAGGCCGCACGTGGGAAGACCTCCATTTAAACAAACGCTTTGCTAGCGGTGACCCGGACGCCGACTCGGGCTACTGGTGGCGAGTGTCAGCCTCCGAAAGACACAGCAGGGCGAATAGGCCACACGTGGGAAGACCTCCATTTCAACAAACGCTTTGCTAGCGGTGACCCGGACGCCGGCTCGGGCTACTGGTTGCGAATGTCAGCCTCCGAAAGACACAGCAGCGCGAATAGGCTACAAGTGGGAAGACCTCCATTTAAACAAACGCTTTGCTAGCGCTGACCCGGACGCCGACTCGGGCTACTGGTGGCGAGTGTCAGCCTCCGAAAGACACAGCAGCGCGAATAGGCCACACGTGGGAACACCTCCATTTACACCAACGCTTTGCTAGCGGTGACCCGGACGCCGACTCGGGCTACTAGTGGCGAGTGTCAGCCTCCGAAAGACAGCAGCGCGAATAGGCCACACCTGGGAAGACCTCCATTTAAACAAACGCTTTGCTAGCGGTGACCCGCACGCCGACTCGGGCTACTGGTGGCGAGTGTCAGCCTCCGAAAGACACAGCAGCGCGAATAGGTCACACGTGGGAACACCTCCATTTACACCAACGCTTTGCTAGCGGTGACCCGGACGCCGACTCGGGCTACTGGTGGCGAGTGTCAGCCTCCGAAAGACACAGCAGCGCGAATCGGTCACACGTGGGAGACCTCCATTTAAACAAACGCTTTGCTAGCGGTGACCCGGACGCCGACTCGGGCTACTGGTGGCGAGTGTCAGCCACCGAAAGACAAAGCTGCGCGAATAAGCCACAGGTGGGAAGACCTCCATTTAAACAAACGCTTTGCTAGCGGTGACCCGGAAAGCCGACACGGGCTGCTGGTGGCGAGTGTCAGCCTCCGAAAGACACAGCAGCGCGAATAAATCACACGTGGGAAGACCTCCATTTAAACAATCGCTTTGCTAGCGGTGACCAGGACGCCGACTCGGGCTACTGGTGGCGAGTGTCAGCCACCGAAAGACACAGCTGCGCGAATTGGCCACACGTGGAAAGACCTTTTAAACAAACGCTTTGCTAGCGGTGACCCGGACGCCGACTCGGGCTACTGGTGGCGAGTGTCAGCCTCCGAAAGACACAGCAGCGCGAATAGGCCACACGTGGGAAGACCTCCATTTAAACAAACGCTTTGCTAGCGGTGACCCGGACGCCGACTCGGGCTACTGGTGGCGAGTGTCAGCCTCCGAAAGACACAGCAGGCGCGAATAGGCCACACGTGGGAAGACCTCCATTTAACAAACGCTTTGCTAGCGGTGACCCGGACGCCGACTCGGGCTACTGGTGGCGAGTGTCAGCCACCGAAAGACACAGCAGCGCGAATAGGCCACACGTGGGAAGACCTCCATTTAAACAAACGCTTTGCTAGCGGTGACCCAGACGCCGACTCGGGCTACTGGTGGCGAGTGTCAGCGAACGAAAGACACAGCAGCGCGAATAGGTCACACGTGGGAAGACCTCCATTTAAACAAACGCTTTGCTAGCGGTGACCCGGACGCCGACTCGGGCTACTGGTGGCGAGTGTCAGCCTCCGAAAGACACAGCAGGGCGAATAGGCCACACGTGGGAAGACCTCCATTTCAACAAACGCTTTGCTAGCGGTGACCCGGACGCCGGCTCGGGCTACTGGTTGCGAATGTCAGCCTCCGAAAGACACAGCAGCGCGAATAGGCTACAAGTGGGAAGACCTCCATTTAAACAAACGCTTTGCTAGCGCTGACCCGGACGCCGACTCGGGCTACTGGTGGCGAGTGTCAGCCTCCGAAAGACACAGCAGCGCGAATAGGCCACACGTGGGAACACCTCCATTTACACCAACGCTTTGCTAGCGGTGACCCGGACGCCGACTCGGGCTACTAGTGGCGAGTGTCAGCCTCCGAAAGACAGCAGCGCGAATAGGCCACACCTGGGAAGACCTCCATTTAAACAAACGCTTTGCTAGCGGTGACCCGCACGCCGACTCGGGCTACTGGTGGCGAGTGTCAGCCTCCGAAAGACACAGCAGCGCGAATAGGTCACACGTGGGAACACCTCCATTTACACCAACGCTTTGCTAGCGGTGACCCGGACGCCGACTCGGGCTACTGGTGGCGAGTGTCAGCCTCCGAAAGACAGCAGCGCGAATAGGCCACACGTGGGAAGACCTCCATTTAAACAAACGCTTTGCTAGCGGTGACCCGCACGCCGACTCGGGCTACTGGTAGCGAGTGTCAGCGAACGAAAGACACAGCAGCGCGAATAGGCCACACGTAGGAAGACCTCTATTTAAACACACGCTTTGCTAGCGGTGACCCGGACACCGACTTGGGATGCTGGTGGCGAGTGTCAGCCTCCGAAAGACACAGAAGCGCGAATAGGCCACACGTGGGAAGACCTGCATTTAAACCAACGCTTTGCTAGCGGTGACCCGGACGCTGACTCGGGCTGCTGGTGGCGAGTGTCAGCCACCGAAAGACACAGCAGCGCGAATAGGCCAGACGTGGGAAACCTCCATTTCAATTAACGCTTTGCTAGCGGTGACCCGGACGCCGCCTCGGGCTACTGGTGGCGAGTGTCAGCCTCCGAAAGACACAGGAGCGCGAATAGGCCACACGTGGGAGAACCTCCATTTGAACAACGCTTACAGCGGTGACCCGCACGCCAACTCGGCCAAGTTGGTGGCGAGTGTCAGCCTCCGGAAAAACACCGCAGCGAATCGGCCACACGTGGGAGAACCTCCATTTAAACAAACGCTTTGCTAGCGGTGACCCGGTGGTAATGTGCCGACTCGGGCTGCTGGTGGCGAGTGTCAGCCTCCGGAAAGACACAGCAGCGAATAGGCCACACGTGGGAAGACCTCCATTTACACTAACGCTTTGCTAGCGGTGACCCGGACGCCGACTCGGGCTACTGGTGGCGAGTGTCAGCCTCCGAAAGACACAGCAGCGCGAAAAGGCCACACGTGGGAAGACCTTCATTTAAACAATCGCTTTGCTAGCGGTGACCCGGACGCCGACTCGGGCTACTGGTAGCGAGTGTCAGCGAACGAAAGACACAGCAGCGCGAATAGGCCATACGTAGGAAGACCTCTATTTAAACAAACGCTTTGCTAGCGGTGACCCGGACACCGACTTGGGATGCTGGTGGCGAGTGTCAGCCACCGAAAGACACAGCAGCGCGAATAGGCCACACGTGGGAAGACCTGCATTTAAACCAACGCTTTGCTAGCGGTGACCCGGACGCTGACTCGGGCTGCTGGTGGCGAGTGTCAGCCTCCGAAAGACACAGCAGCGCGAATCGGCCACACGTGGGAAGACCTTCATTTAAACAAACGCTTTGCTAGCGGTGACCCGGACGCCGACTCGGGCTACCGGTGGCGAGTGTCAGCCTCCGAAAGACACAGCAGCGCGAATCGGTCACACGTGGGAAGACCTCCATTTAAACAAACGCTTTGCTAGCTGTGACCCGGACGCCGACTCGGGCTACTGGTGGCGAGTGTCAGCCACCGAAAGACACAGCAGTGCGAATAGGCCACACGTGGGAAAACCTCCATTTAAACAAACGCTTTGCTAGCGGTGACCCGGACGCCGGCCACACGTGGGAAGACCTCCATTTAAACCAATGCTTTGCTAGCGGTGGCCCGGGTGACTCGGGCTGCTGATGGCGAGTGTCAGCCACCGAAAGACACAGCTGCGCGAATAGGCCACACGTGGAAAGACCTTTTAAACAAACGCTTTGCTAGCGGTGTCCGGGACGCCGCCTCGGGCTACTGGTGGCGAGTGTCAGCCACCGAAAGACACAGCTGCGCGAATATGCCACACGTGGAAAGACCTTTTAAACAAACGCTTTGCTAGCGGTGACCCGGACACCGACTCGGGCTGCTGATGGCGAGTGTCAGCCACCAAAAGACACAGCTGCGCGAATAGGCCACACGTGGAAAGACCTTTTAAACAAACGCTTTGCTAGCGGTGACCGGGACGCCGCCTCGGGCTACTGGTGGCGAGTGTCAGCCTCCGAAAGACACAGCAGCGCGAATAGGCCACACGTGGGAAGACCTTTTAAACAAACGCTTTGCTAGCGGTGACCGGGACGCCGCCTCGGGCTACTGGTGGCGAGTGTCAGCCTCCGAAAGACACAGCAGCGCGAATAGGCCACACGTGGGAAGACCTCCATTTAAACAAACGCTTTGCTAGCGGTGACCCGGATGCCGACTCGGGCTACTGGTGGCAGTTTCAGCCTCCGAAAGACACAGCAGCGCGAATAGGCCACACGTGGGATGACCTTCATTTAAACAATCGCTTTGCTAGCGGTGACCCGGACGCCGACTTCGCCCTGGTGGCGAAATGTCAGCCACCGAAAGACACAGCAGCGCGAATAGGCCGCACGTGGGAAGACCTCCATTTAAACAAACGTTTGCTAGCGGTGACTGGACGCCGACCTGGGCTTACTGGGTTACAGCGTCAGCCTGAAAGACAGCAGCGAATAGCCACAATGGGAAGACCTGCATTTAAACAAACGCTTTGGTTAGCGGTGACCCGGACGCCGGCTCTGGCTACTGGTTGCGAATGTCAGCCTCCGAAAGACACAGCATGATTAGGGCCACAAGTGGAAGACTCATTAAACAAAACGCTTTGCTAGCGCTGACCCGGACGCCGACTCGCTACTGGTGGCGTGTCAGCCTCCGAAAGACACAGCAGCGCGAATAGCCACACGTGGGAACACCTCCATTTACACCAACGCTTTGCTAGCGGTGACCCGGACGCCGACTCGGGCTACTGGTGGCGAGGTCAGCCTCCAAAAGACAGCCTCCATTTCAAAAACGCTTTGCTAGCGGTGACCCGGACGCCGGCTCGGGCTACTGGTGGCGAGTGTCACCTCCGAAAGACACAGCAGCGCGAATAGGCCACACCGGAAGACCTTCCTTAAACAATCGCTTTGCTAGCGGTGACCCGACGCCGACTCGGGCTACTGGTGGCGAGTGTCAGCCACCGAAAGACACAGCAGTGCGAATAGCCACACGTGGGAAGACCTTCATTTAAACAAACGCTTTGCTAGCGGTGACCCGGACGCCGACTCGGGCTACTGGTGGCGAGTGTCAGCCACCGAAAGACACAGCAGCGCGAATAGGCCACACGTGGGAAGACCTGCATTTAAACCAACGCTTTGCTAGCGGTGACCCCGACGCTGACTCAGGCTGCTGGTGGCGAGTGTCAGCCACCGAAAGACACAGCAGCGCGAATAGGCCACACGTGGGAAGACCTTCATTTAAACAAACGCTTTGCTAGCGGTGACCCGGATGCCGACTCGGGCTACCGGTGGCGAGTGTCAGCCTCCGAAAGACACAGCAGCGCGTATCGGTCACCCGTGGGAAGACCTCCATTTAAACAAACGCTTTGCTAGCGGTGACACGGACGACGACTCGGGCTGCTGGTGGCGAGTGTCAGCCTCCGAAAGACACAGCAGCGCGAATAGGCCACACGTGGGAAGACCTCCATTTAAACAAACGGTTTGCTAGCGGTGACCCGGACGCTGACTCGGGCTACTGGTGGCGAGTGTCAGCCACCGAAAGACACAGCAGCGCGAATCGGCCACACGTGGGAAGACCTCTATTTAAACAGACGCTTTGCTAGCGGTGACCCGTACGCCGACTCGGGCTACCGGTGGCGAGTGTCAGCCTCCGAAAGACACAGCAGCGCGAATCGGTCACACGTGGGAAGACCTCCATTTAAACAAACGCTTTGCTAGCGGTGACCCGGACGCCGACTCGGGCTACTGGTGGCGAGTGTCAGCCTCCGAAAGACACAGCAGCGCGAATAGGCCACACGTGGAAGACCTCCATTTAAACAAACGCTTTGCTAGCGGTGACCCGACGCCGGCTCTGGCTACTGGTTGCGAATGTCAGCCTCCGAAAGACACAGCAGCGCGAATAGCCACAAGGGGAAGACCTCCATTTAAACAAACGCTTTGCTAGCGCCGACCCGGACGCCGACTCGCTACTGGTGGCGTGTGTCAGCCTCCGAAAGACACAGCAGCGAATAGGCCACACGTGGGAAGACCTCCATTTACACTAACGCTTTGCTAGCGGTGACCCGGACGCCGACTCGGGCTACTGGTGGCGAGTGTCAGCCTCCGAAAGACACAGCAGCGCGAAAAGGCCACACGTGGGAAGACCTTCATTTAAACAATCGCTTTGCTAGCGGTGACCCGGACGCCGACTCGGGCTACTGGTAGCGAGTGTCAGCGAACGAAAGACACAGCAGCGCGAATAGGCCATACGTAGGAAGACCTCTATTTAAACAAACGCTTTGCTAGCGGTGACCCGGACACCGACTTGGGATGCTGGTGGCGAGTGTCAGCCACCGAAAGACACAGCAGCGCGAATAGGCCACACGTGGGAAGACCTGCATTTAAACCAACGCTTTGCTAGCGGTGACCCGGACGCTGACTCGGGCTGCTGGTGGCGAGTGTCAGCCTCCGAAAGACACAGCAGCGCGAATCGGCCACACGTGGGAAGACCTTCATTTAAACAAACGCTTTGCTAGCGGTGACCCGGACGCCGACTCGGGCTACCGGTGGCGAGTGTCAGCCTCCGAAAGACACAGCAGCGCGAATCGGTCACACGTGGGAAGACCTCCATTTAAACAAACGCTTTGCTAGCTGTGACCCGGACGCCGACTCGGGCTACTGGTGGCGAGTGTCAGCCACCGAAAGACACAGCAGTGCGAATAGGCCACACGTGGGAAAACCTCCATTTAAACAAACGCTTTGCTAGCGGTGACCCGGACGCCGACTCGGTCTACTGGTGGCAAGTGTCAGCCACCGAAAGACACAGCAGCGCGAATAGGCCACACGTGGGAAGACCTCCATTTAAACAAACGCTTTGCTAGCGGTGACCCGGACGCCGACTCGGGCTACTGGTGGCAGTGTCAGCCACCGAAAGACACAGCAGCGCGAATAGGCCACACGTGGGAAGACCTCCATTTAAACAAACGCTTTGCTAGCGGTGACCCGGACGCCGACTCGGGCTACTGGTGGCGAGTGTCAGCCTCCGAAAGGCACAGCAGCGCGAATAGGCCGCACGTGGGAAGACCTCCATTTAAACAAACGCTTTGCTAGCGGTGACCCGGACGCCGACTCGGGCTACTGGTGGCGAGTGTCAGCCTCCGAAAGACACAGCAGGGCGAATAGGCCACACGTGGGAAGACCTCCATTTCAACAAACGCTTTGCTAGCGGTGACCCGGACGCCGGCTCGGGCTACTGGTTGCGAATGTCAGCCTCCGAAAGACACAGCAGCGCGAATAGGCTACAAGTGGGAAGACCTCCATTTAAACAAACGCTTTGCTAGCGCTGACCCGGACGCCGACTCGGGCTACTGGTGGCGAGTGTCAGCCTCCGAAAGACACAGCAGCGCGAATAGGCCACACGTGGGAACACCTCCATTTACACCAACGCTTTGCTAGCGGTGACCCGGACGCCGACTCGGGCTACTAGTGGCGAGTGTCAGCCTCCGAAAGACAGCAGCGCGAATAGGCCACACCTGGGAAGACCTCCATTTAAACAAACGCTTTGCTAGCGGTGACCCGCACGCCGACTCGGGCTACTGGTGGCGAGTGTCAGCCTCCGAAAGACACAGCAGCGCGAATAGGTCACACGTGGGAACACCTCCATTTACACCAACGCTTTGCTAGCGGTGACCCGGACGCCGACTCGGGCTACTGGTGGCGAGTGTCAGCCTCCGAAAGACAGCAGCGCGAATAGGCCACACGTGGGAAGACCTCCATTTAAACAAACGCTTTGCTAGCGGTGACCCGCACGCCGACTCGGGCTACTGGTAGCGAGTGTCAGCGAACGAAAGACACAGCAGCGCGAATAGGCCACACGTAGGAAGACCTCTATTTAAACACACGCTTTGCTAGCGGTGACCCGGACACCGACTTGGGATGCTGGTGGCGAGTGTCAGCCTCCGAAAGACACAGAAGCGCGAATAGGCCACACGTGGGAAGACCTGCATTTAAACCAACGCTTTGCTAGCGGTGACCCGGACGCTGACTCGGGCTGCTGGTGGCGAGTGTCAGCCACCGAAAGACACAGCAGCGCGAATAGGCCAGACGTGGGAAACCTCCATTTCAATTAACGCTTTGCTAGCGGTGACCCGGACGCCGCCTCGGGCTACTGGTGGCGAGTGTCAGCCTCCGAAAGACACAGGAGCGCGAATAGGCCACACGTGGGAAGACCTCCATTTAAACCAATGCTTTGCTAGCGGTGGCCCGGGCGACTCGGGCTGCTGATGGCGAGTGTCAGCCACCGAAAGACACAGCTGCGCGAATAGGCCACACGTGGAAACACCTTTTAAACAAACGCTTTGCTAGCGGTGACCGGGACGCCGCCTCGGGCTACTGGTGGCGAGTGTCAGCCTCCGAAAGACACAGGAGCGCGAATAGGCCACACGTGGGGAAACCTTCATTTAAACAAACGCTTTGCTAGCGGTGACCCGGACGCCGACTCGGGCTACTGGTGGCGAGTGTCAGCCTCCGAAAGACACAGCAGCGCGAATAGGCCACACGTGGGAAGACCTCCATTTAAACCAATGCTTTGCTAGCGGTGGCCCGGGTGACTCGGGCTGCTGATGGCGAGTGTCAGCCACCGAAAGACACAGCTGCGCGAATAGGCCACACGTGGAAAGACCTTTTAAACAAACGCTTTGCTAGCGGTGTCCGGGACGCCGCCTCGGGCTACTGGTGGCGAGTGTCAGCCACCGAAAGACACAGCTGCGCGAATATGCCACACGTGGAAAGACCTTTTAAACAAACGCTTTGCTAGCGGTGACCCGGACACCGACTCGGGCTGCTGATGGCGAGTGTCAGCCACCAAAAGACACAGCTGCGCGAATAGGCCACACGTGGAAAGACCTTTTAAACAAACGCTTTGCTAGCGGTGACCGGGACGCCGCCTCGGGCTACTGGTGGCGAGTGTCAGCCTCCGAAAGACACAGCAGCGCGAATAGGCCACACGTGGGAAGACCTTTTAAACAAACGCTTTGCTAGCGGTGACCGGGACGCCGCCTCGGGCTACTGGTGGCGAGTGTCAGCCTCCGAAAGACACAGCAGCGCGAATAGGCCACACGTGGGAAGACCTCCATTTAAACAAACGCTTTGCTAGCGGTGACCCGGATGCCGACTCGGGCTACTGGTGGCAGTTTCAGCCTCCGAAAGACACAGCAGCGCGAATAGGCCACACGTGGGATGACCTTCATTTAAACAATCGCTTTGCTAGCGGTGACCCGGACGCCGACTCGGGCTACTGGTGGCGAGTGTCAGCCACCGAAAGACACAGCAGTGCGAATAGG